>SMDT01003098.1:0-289900 GCA_005392925.1 Aquilaria sinensis | reverse complement strand
TGTAAAAACTCATTAACACCAGCCATAAATCTAGGATTCATATAACCATCTGTGCATTTGTCCTCTGGTACATCCACTCACATATATTACCAGCCATTTGGTTCCCTTGTAAAAGAAATAGTAAAAAACTTCAACATAAATATATAATAAATATATTATGGATTCATAAAATATTAATATAGTGATAATGTGTAAATGAATTGCTTATATCTGTACATGCATGCCATGTCGAACGTTTCATTTTTGTCTAAACACTTACTCCATTAAGAGTAATGGCCCTTACTGGCTTGGAAGTTGCATAAGCAGTAAAGCATTTTAACTGTGTTCCATTTTAGTAACATTTTATATAAATTTCGGCAACATTTCCCTTTAGTTCTCATTTACATCATTTCTTAACAATATCAACTTAATGAGAAATACACAACAGGAACAATTTAGGAAATATTCTGCCAAAATTCACAAACTACTACTACGAAAGGAATACACATTAACTGCAATACTGCTTATGTAACTTTCAACTATCCAATTTGGACAATCCATTATTATGTTAATCATAAATATAATTTAATCCAATATATTTTGTTTACCTACAATCTGAATTGGACTAATATTATATTTGTCATTAATATAATTATGAATAGAGAATCTAAGGTTTAATGAATAAATATTTATTATGCAACAACATGTTGCCTTATAAATCAGCTACATAAAATAACATAACTTTATCTTCTAAAAAAAATAAGTAATTACTATCTATTTAAATCACTAAATTTTAAATTACTTTGAAACACCTTGATTGAGCTGAGGAAGATGTTGAAACAGAAGCCGATCAAAATGAATGTCGAAAGAGTAGCACAGATGAGCTGGAGAAGAGGAGGGAGGGAAAGGTATTTATAAGCAAAATTTATAGCATAATTGTAGGATACATATAAAAAGTCAAATTGTAAGACTGGTGTAGCAAATATGTAGTGATTTAGGTCACAAAAATGTTGGAAATAAAAACTGTAGGAAAATCGAAGGACTTCAATTTTCTATATTTTTAAGACACCCATATCCTCATTTGTCACAAAAGTGTAGGAAAAGAATTTTACAGGAAAAGCGTCGGATAAAGTGTTAGACGCTTTTCTTACGGTTGTGGTCCATACTCATCTAATTCACATGAAAAGCGTTGGACTCTTTGGCACCACAATTTCCCACCATCTAATTTTGACACTTATGCTACGATTTTTTATGTCACAATTTTATTGCAAGAAAGCTGTCGGAATCCCGTTTGCATACCCTTGGCTCCAAACATCGGTAATCCCGTTTGTCAAAATCCACACATACCCTTGGCCCATTATCCCAATCTGTTTCACTTTCACAAAAAGCCGAGCACCAAGAGTCGGCAACATGTGCACCACGAAGACCCTTGTCTGCATGGTCATTAACTTGTATAGCTCCGAAGTGATTTGGTTGTCGGAAGCCAGGGCAGGAATCACACTCCGGTAAAGCACTTGTGCATTCACTTCTTGCAAGGCATCAATGAGATATGGCATGATTTCGGCGCCGTAGTTGTTATCGACATATACAGGGACGGCCTTTTGTCAACCGAAGGCTGCAACTATGGCACTAATGGCTCGAACTTGGGAAAGGAATGACCTTTCTGTGAGTTGCTTGGAAAAAACTTCTCAGCTCTTTTCGCGAATTCTTGCACTATCTCACGATTAGAGGGTGAGGGAAGGGCTGGGATGTGTGAGATCATGGTTGATGCCTCCTGCGTTGCCACGCTCGATCACAAACGGGGCTTCCATGGAGTTTTGTTGGGACCGGGTGTCATCAATGGAATTTGGAGTTTCCCATCTTTCATATTCCCCCTTAATCAGGTCCAGAACTGCGTTTAGCGAAGTTCGAGAGAGCTAGATCTATCTCTATGATCCATTAACCCGGAAACTTATCTTCCTATATATACCGCGATGTCGTGTTCCGAAATGACAAAAAAATAGCGGGTAAAACACGTTTTTTTTTTTTCAATTTACTTAAACGTTACCACATAGATACGTACATAAAATGACAAAATATAATGCTGTCGCCCTACCTCATATTTTGACATATTGTTGATATTCCGCCCTTTATTTTTTCTCCCCCTTTAAAAAAAATTGCATAATTCATACCGTGACATAGATGCAGCAATTAACATGATTGACATTTAGAAGATTTCTTTGACGTGGATGACTCAAAACCAATTTATATGACATGAAACTCGTACGTGTCATAAATGGATAATTGCATTGTGACAACATAATCATCAAATAGAATGAACATTATACTTTGAACTGAAACCTAAGAATTAAATGTCCTATTAGGGGCAAAATGTAAATAAACATATTTTTTTTCTTTTAAGAAGTAGTTCCATATAAGCTATTATTTTTAATATATTATTTTATATGTATATTGAATGTATATTACAATATTACATACATACACAAATACATAAAATAAATAAATTAACACACACCACACACACACATGTATCTTATCTTATCTTATATTATAAAAAGTATAAAGATGCACAAATGTTTGAGATGACTTTTTTACCAACTTACATTATAAGTTATTATGTTCTTTTAATGAAACTTATGTTGTCTGATTATCTATTTAATTGAAGCTATACTAGCACTAGAACACTAAAAAGAACCCTTAAGTTGTCACTAAATGTTATTTTTTGTTACAAATTTGCCCACCTTTTATTCTATATTATAGAATCAAATATATCATATATAAATTAATAAACGCAATGCTGTGGGCACTAGAAAAGTTGCATATAGACACGGCCACATAAGGACATCCATTTCTAAATGAGTTTGCATTACTGTAAAAAATCTTCTCCGCCACAATAGCTCTCGAGTCTAGGATATTGCAAAAGTATTGTTTGATAGCTGAAAAAGAGCTAAGGCTAAATCTTAACATTAACTTTTTGTCAATTAATATATGATAAAACTCATGCTAAAGTTTGTACTATGTACTATAAAAAATACCTTAACATTAATTTTTTTTCAATTAATTTTTTTCAACAATTTGGATGAGTATATAATAATCTGGCATTGGTAAAACTCATGCTAAAGTTTTACATGAAAATCTATAAGTATTGTATATTAAAAAATAATGTTAGGCATAAAAACTAACTACAAATTTATGTAAGTGAACACTTTATAATAGTTCATCTAACATTTTTCCTTTACTTTGAAATTATAAGTTCTTTTACTCTTTTAATGATATACAAGTTTTATATTATTTGATTAATTAAAGTTATGTTAGTATGAGGACCCTAAAAAATGAAAAGAAATATAATAAGATAGAGAGAAATGCATAGTGAGATGTGTTTAGTCTTTAGTCTTTAAAAATTTTACTATTTTGACTACTAAACTTACTTTACCCACTAAACTTAGTTAATTTTAACAAGCATGACTTAAGTTTGTTCTATTATAAAAAATGTCTTTATCATATAAAGTTTGTCAATTAAGTTTTTTTTTCCAACTTGGATGAATATATACTACAAAAGCTTACGTGTCTATTTCATCTTAAAGCAATCATATAATTCAAGTACAGCTCAAGCACCTATTATACAAAAATAATAATAATAATAATAATCACTGTAGCAAAGGTCAAAAAAATTCCTTGGCCCCTAGAATTAGTTATTGTTTATAATAAGGGGACATTTAGCAAATTTTTTTAACATTTTGCAATGTTTTAAAATATTAGAAATATTATAAGCATTACTTTTCCTGTATGGTCATCCCCTTTAGTATTGTAAGTTAAATTTGGCTAAATAACATGATATGTCATTAAACTATACCCAATTTCACATATCTACTCATGAACTATTGATTGTTGGAAATGTAGGATTAAAGTAGTAATATTTTTGTAGCAAAATTGTCCCTCTGTCCGTTAATGCTGATAGAATTTCAACAACAAATTTAAAATAAGCCTTTAAACTCTAGCAATATAGACTCAATACTTCTTGAATATAAACTCATGACAGATAACCTCTCATATAGTGAAAAAAATTCAAACATAGAATAAAAAACAAAAAAATACCACAAATTTTACATGACCTTTCCAAATTAAAGCATCTAACACAATAAAGATCATCATATTTTACTTATAATTATCTCTAATGATGTTTTATTTTGGGCATCAACCTTAAAATGTCAGCACTAACAGACGGAATGGTAGTTTTGCTACAAAACATTACGTTAAACCTTCTTTTGCAATAATCTATAGTTCAATGGTAAATATGTGAAATAGGGATACCTTAAGGGCAGATCATATAATTTAGCCAAAAAAAATTTATTCTTAGAAATTAACTCTTTTTTATACTAAATAATATAAAGATTTGGAGCAATTTTTGTTGAATATTATATTTTATGTTAGAGGCTCATAGTCTGAAAGTAGTTTTAGATTAGCTATTAAAAGATGAAGTTAATAATTTTATGTTGTGATTGCATGTTTTAAATATTTTTTTAATGAGACCCAAATTCAGAATTTTATATCTATTATTGGTATAATTAGCACTATCATGACTCTAAATGGGAAAGAGAAAAAAAAAAATTGGAAGTTCCACATGTGCTTTCTAAATAAAAGAAAAGAAAAGAAATTCGCATGTTGATTCTATTTTTTAGCATGAGTACATTTACTTAAAGTTATATATTAAGCTTAACTTTTAATGGAGAAAAAAAAACTTAAATTGCCATAATAAGTTAAAATTTTGTAACAAATATGTCCTTAATTAATTTATACAGATTTTTGTAAATCTCCTTAAACACAAATTGTCAATTTTTCATACTTTTTAAACTTGAATAAAGTACTCTAATTGGAACTTAAAAGTTTAAAAAACGTTATAATTATGTCTGTTTGAAATCAACAATTTAAATCTAATAGAATTCATAAAACAATACAAGTACATAAAAATGTTAGCTGACCTTTTTATTCTTAATTTATATTTTATTTCGATCTTTCAATGAGAATCAAATTTGTTAGTCCCTATCACTAAAATCATGAAAATTAAAAAATCTGTGATTATTTTTCTCTATTTTCTATAATTCTTTTTCCTATGGTTGACTTGTTATATTATAAGAATAATGAGTAAGACTAAATTTTTAAACCTTAGTGATATGAGCATAATTTCTAAATCAATATGTAGGCATTAATTGTCCAAGAAGATAAAAAAAAAATTATACAAGACTTGACCACTATATTTTGAATAATCACATTGATCGACTATAAAATAGAAAGCAAGTACAGATTTTGAAACCTTGGAGATGAGTGCATTTTTTTTTATTAAAAGTCAAGAGTAGAGAATTTACATTTTTTTAGTAGTGTACAATTACTTATGGTTACATGTCTTTGGAAAAACTTTTAATGTTTACTTACCAAGTCTATACATTGATATCATGCCCCATATTTGTGTCATACTTCTTGAAAAAAATTATTTTTCACTTAATTTTCTCATTGAATGTTCCACTTGTGGACTTACCTTGTATGTTTTTTTCTTATATTTTGAATAAAACCTCAAAAAATCTATTAAAAATTTATGCCTTATTCATTTTAACTTAAGTCAACTTAATTCAAAATGGCTTATTTTTATTTTTTACAACCTTTTTACTTGGAACCAAACAAAAGTTGAACGACCTTTTTAGCTTTTATATTATAAGTTATTTTATTCTTTTAATGAAACCTAATTTTATCATTTTCTATTTAATTAAATTTATATCAGCACTAGAATACTATAGAAAATTGACTTGATCATAAAATAGAGGGTAAGTGTAAATTAAAAACCTTGGGAGTGAGTGTATTTTTTTATTAAAATTTAAAATTCAGGTAAATAAATTTTTTAGTGATGTATATTTACTTATAATTTGATATAATGACCCATGTTCATGTCATACTTATTAAAAGAAAATTATTTTAGCTTCAGCTTCATATTGAATGTCTCACTTGTGGACTTAGTATATATATATTTTTCCTAGTTTAAACAAAACCTCAAAATATTTATTAAAAACTTAGCTTATACCTCTTTCAAAAGTCAAAGTTATGCTAATATATTAACAATAAATTTGTTTTAAGTGTTTGAGCTAACTAATATAAGATCTTTATTTTAGTTATTAGCCTTTTGAATCTAAAGTATAAAAATGAAGATAAAATTTAGAAATTTAACTTTTAATAAAATTTCTAAATACATGTAACCATTATGTCAATTAAATTAAAATCTTTTCTTAATAAGTTGTGTAATATTAAATTTAAATTTCAATCGGAGAAATTTTTTTTGAAAAATTTGATAAGATATTAAAAGTATGAAGAAAAATTTTTATAAGTACTCTACTATCATAAATGGATAAAAATTCTATCATTTTATTTTGCAACCAGTAATACCTGTAGCATATTCTACAGTGTATTATTATTATTATTATTATTATTATTATTATTATTATTATTATTATTATTATTATTATTATTATTATTAAATATAATCAAATACAATAAGAAATATTTTATAGTGGATGACACAAATAAAAATAATTATGATGAAATATTATAATAAAAAAAATGTAAAAATATAAAAATGAAAATAATAAGAAACATATTATTTATTTTAAGAAAGAAAATTAGAATTATAGTTATTTGAGTAAAAAATAATTGAGTATTTTTATTCACGTGCAATGCATGTGTGCATTTACTAGGATTATAAAAAGCATGAAGGTGTATAAATATTGAACGTGTATCACCTCCATATCCCATATGGGTGAATAGTGGGAAGCCTTATGTAGATATATAGGCTCCAGTTCTAGAACATAAGCACTTAATGCTTATCTTTTTTTAAAAGATAGCCCATGTGGTGTAGGTAAGTGTTCTATTAACTGGTTTTGGACTTGGGTTGTTACAGATAGTATCAGAACCAACCCAGGACCACGATGGTGTAGCACAATAGGTGTGCACATGCATCGTCTACCAGGACTGATCTTGGATTTGAAATGCTACTTGGTCAGGGGCTAAGTAGTCCAATTAGAGATATTACTTGGTCCTGGCAGCCAAGTAATCTGACAAACCGCAAAGAGGATATTAGGTACACAAGAAGGGAGAGTTTGTAACACTCTTATATCCCACATAGGTGAACTATGAGAAGCCTTATATGGATATATAGGCTCCAGTTTTAGAACATAAACACCTAGTACTTATCTTTTTCCAAAAGATAGCCCATATGGTGCGAGTAGTTGTTCTGTTGACCGGTTTTGGACTTGAGTCATTACAGAATGACTTTATTGCCCTTCTATTATAAGATATTTTATTCTCTTAATGAAACCTAATTTTGTCATTATCTATTTAAGTGGAGTTGTATTAGCACTAGAACACTAAAAGAAACCCTTAAGTTACCACTAAATTTTATTTTTTGTTACAAACTTGCCCACCCTTAATTCTATATTACAGAATTGTGTATTATATACAATTATTTTTTGTGTTAATCTTATTATCTGAAACTCTTAAATTGCCATTAAAATTTTTTTGCTTCAAACATGTCACCTTTGGTTCTATATTACTATCAAATAATACCTCAAGTAAATATTTTATAAAAAGTAAAATTTTGACTTATCATTCCAAAAACTTTTATAGCCAAATCTTTTATTTGAAAAAAGACTTAAATGTAAAACTCATGCGAAAGTTTGTACAGTTAAATAATTTATGAAACTTAAAATTTCAACTCAGCATTTTAAAAACCTTCATAACTAAATTTTTTTATTTGAATAAAAAATTAAATATATGGTAAAACTCAAGCTAAAATTTTATTACTGTACAAGGTACCTTTGAACATAATTTTTTTTGTCAATTAAGTTTTTTTTTCAACTTGAATGAGTATATACTGTGAAAGCTTATTATGTGGTAAAACTCATGTCAAAGTTTCACATGAAAATCTATAAGTGTTGAATATTAAAAAAAATAATTTTAGGTATAAAAAGTATATATTAAAAATTTTATATGTGAGCACTTTATAATAGTTCACATATAGTTTTTCCTTTATCCTAAAATTATAAGTTCTTTTACTCTTTTAATGATAAAAAAAATTATATTGTCTATTTAATTAGAATTGTGTTAGTATTAAGGCTCTAAAAAGAAGGAAAGAAAAGAATCCACTTGTAGAGATCTAAATATATAGTTGCCTATTTAATTAGATATTTAGTAGTATTAAAATACTAAAAATATAATAAGAGAGGGAAAAAAATGCAAAGTGGAATGCGTTTAGCCTTTGGTTTTTGGAAAATTTACTATTTTGACTACTAAACTTACTTTGACCACTAAACTTAGTTAATTTTAACAAATATGGCCTAAGTTTATTCTACTATAAAAAATATTTTTGAATATAAAATTTTTGTCAATTAAGTTTTCTTTTCTCTACTTGGATGAATATATACTTTAAAAGCTTAGGTATTTGGTCCATATTAGAGCAATCATATAATTCACATATGACTCAAGCACATACTATGAAAAAAAAAAGTAAAAGAATTATTATTGTAGCAAAGGTCATTGTGAAAAATTTTAGAAAAAAAAAATTCTTAGCTCCTAGAATTAGTTGCTTATATGATAATAAAGAGGAATTTTAGTAGCAACTTTTTTTTTACATTTTTCCAATATTTTAAAATATTAGAAAAATTATAAGAATTATTTTTTCCTACATGGTCATCATTTTGAATGTTGGAGCAAAAGTTTTTATTCTTAGCAACTAACTCTTTCTCTATACTAAATAATATTAATTTATTTTTATTTTTATTATTTTTTTAGAGCCAATCAAATCTTATGAGTTGTATCAAAGTAGCATTATGCATGTATTGTTTTTAGGCTTTAATTTTTGGAAAAATCATTACTTAACCACAAATTTAGTTAAATTTGACAAATATGCCCTAAATTTTTTATAAATGCTTTTGAACATTAGTTTTGGGTCAATTTATTTTCTCTTTCCTTCACTTACTGTTCAAACTACTATCTTCATCTCAAGTTCTTTACACTATTTCATTTTTTTTACTTAAGTTTGACTTAATTTTTTTATATTAATATTTGCTAAAAAAATTTAAAACAATTTATTTAAAAATAAAATTTTTATAGTTTCTAAATATAATTTTGTAAATTTTTTGTAGAAAATATTAAATTAAATAAATTTAAGTCAAAAAACGTGAAATGTTGCAAAGAACTTGTGATGAAGAGATTATAATAATAATAATAATAATGCTTGAAACTTACAACCTTTCATCGATAATTATTTATACATTAAACAAATAATAACAATATACTAAATTTTTAATTCTATTTACAATAAGAAAAATAAAATTTTCAATAAGAGTCTTTTTACACTATGAGGCCTTATATGAATTTAAACTCTTGGCTTCATCTATATCAATATTAGGGCCCCATACTATCAAGTGGCATTAGAGCTATACGATTGACTTGCCTTACTTATTAGAGAGTTATGAAAATTCATAAATACTTTAACATAAAGATTTGGGGTTTAAATCATACATTTGGAAAAAAAAATAGACAATTGTTTGAAGTTGATTATTCAAAATAATTTATTTTTATTTTTACGGGATTTTTCATCTAAAACTAATACCATTTGAAAACTAATTATATATATCTATAATAATTTATTAAATAATTTTTTATAGTAATTTTTATGAATTTTTTTAATTATTCAACCTAAAAAATAATTAAAAAATAATATAAATTTCAGAAAAAAAAAAGCCATAAAAAATTTGGATTAATTTGACTTAATACTAAATAAATTAGATCTTTATCTCAATTGTTAGGTTCAAGCTTTTTTGCATTGATATTCTATACTTTGGTTCTCTTCTTACAAGTTGGTTTATATACCAAGAATTATTTGACATGCCTGAGAGTATAGTTAAGACTTTTCTTGCTTAATTATAAATAGTTTTCACCCTAACACTACTATCTACCTTGAAAATAATAAATAAATTCTTATGACATATATTGAGAGAGTATAAAATTTTTATTGTGTAAAACTACTAATTTTCCTACAAAGAGACTAAATTATCAAAGTTTTTATTTTGTATGAATAAAAATTATGAAAGTGACAAAATTTTTATCAACTTTTATAATCTTAACCTATGGGTGTTTTATTATTTTTAATGAGACCCAAATTAATTTCGTGTTGTATTTTTATTAGAGGCATAATTAGCACTAAGAATCTAAAAGGGAAAGAAAGAAAAAATAGAAGTCTGATATGTGCAATTTTTTTTTTTTAAAAAAAGAGAAATCCATATGTCATTTCTTAGCTTTAATACAATTACCTAAATTTATGCATGTAACGACTCAAGTCCAAAACCGATCAATGGAACACTTGCCCACACCATATGGGCTATCCTTTGGAAAATGATAAGCGTTAGGTGTTTATATTCTGAAATTAAAGCCTATATATCCACATTAGGCTTCTTACAATTCACCCCATGTGGGATATGAGAGCGTTACAAACTCCCCCTCTTATGTACCCAATGTCCTCATTAGGGTCAATCGGATTACTTGGTTTCCCGGACCAAGTAATCTCTCTAATCGGACTACTTAGCCCTTGGCTAAGTAGTCTCTCAAATTCAGGATTAGTCCCAATAGATGATGCATATGCACATTCACTATGTCACACCATCGTGGTCTCGGGTCAGCTCTGATACCAAACTGTAACACCCCAAATTTTATAAATCTTAATTTAGGAAAATATCGAAATTTCCCAGAGTTATTAATTAAAAATGATTTAAGAAATATGAGGTAAAACATTTTCTTTAAATCTATTTTTCAAATAATAAAAATATTAAATGAAATCAAAGTAATTGCGTGACAATCCCAGGAAAACTAACATGTGAATAGTTTGCCAATTTAAATAAACCATATGTTTCTTTATAAATGAATTAACACAAGTTGAAACCCAGTCCTAGCTAACTTTACTTTTGAGGGGCTACAGCGTACCCTCACTCAGTCTGCTTCACATCCTGAACCACATCATATGGTTCAGTATACTCTGTCTCCTCACAGTATTCACCTAAGAAAACATGATAGAATGAGGGGTGAGCACAACTCGCTCAGTATGGGGAAAGTATCAGGCCCATCACGTGGGTTCTAATATTCTCGCAACAAACAACAATGAATAATAAACTTTAAGTTATAGCAATTTAATTAAAAAAAAATTCATACAACATCATAACAACAATATCAAAGTCCTACTAGCATGCTTGAACTACCATGCATGTGCATAATTCCTTTTACCGATTAAATCATATTTTATTGAACAATCATTTAATCCAATACTTAAATGCCGTCGGACGAACCTAGGGTGATGAGTGTGTACATCACCTACTCTCGGGATAACTCTTAGGCAGTGCCACTAGAGATGCCACCAAGCCAGACCCTCTCGGGATACTTACGCCGAGGTAGAGCCTTTCATGATACCAACCATAAGCATGGTCCCTCGCCAGCTATGGTCTGACAGCGCACAAATCGTATCTCCATACTCCGTGTCAATATCGGGTCATGACTAGGGACAGTCCACCGCCACCCTAACATGCCTCTAGGGTTCGAATCGTCTGTTCCGAACCTTTCGTCTAAATTTACGGCTCATTAGGTCATGCAAATATGGTTCGTCACCAACCTTGCATGCCTCGTGTTTTATTTTACTTCTCAAATCTTTTACTTAATGAAATCTTGTGTATGACAAACATCAATCATATGCAACAAGCAATTGATGCATGACTGTAGCTCATTTTATTTAGCCATTTCTAGTTAAGGGCTATGATTCTAATGCATTGTATTTCTTTTATCTTGTTAGCTTAGCTTAGTGTTCCACGATGACATGACAATCAATGATATCTTTTTAAGTGTATTTATGATATATGTTCATCTCCTCTCCCATGAATTCTTTCTAAATTTGTCATTTAACATTTACTCTCCTAAGCATTTATCTACTGACTTATAGTAATTTATTATGGCCCTAACATGCCATTAGTGGTTAGTTTTAATCTCATCATGTTGCTAGCGAGCTTTGTTGGCCCTAAACATAGTACTAGCGGTGGTTGTCTTACCGGCCCTAAACATGATACTAGTGGGTTTATTCAAGCGGCCCTACTTTTAATTTAATTCTTGTTACAAACGGTCCTAGTATGATACTAGCACCAAACATACATCATACATCATATCATTACAACCATGCAACCAACCAACCAAAATTGCATCTCAATGGAAGAGAACTAAAATAAAATAAAATAAAATTCTAGGAAAACTAATTAATTACCCAACCCATATTGCCCACGCATTTAAAGATTTTTTTTAGCCCAATTGTTTACTTAAAAAATTATTATTCGGGTCGATGTTTATTTTGGGCCTAAGAGGGCCCATGAGAACTAACCCGATCTTCCCCCTTACCTGGTACAGAAAACACGGTGAATCGATGTGATTTCTTAGAATGGTCTTACAAAATTTTAATAAGGTAGAAAATTAGAAAAATATACTAAAAATTGGAAATTTCCTGAATGGTACTTGGAAGGTTCATGTTCTTGGCATCTAGGCTGAAATTTTACCTAGTGAGCAAAAAAGGTCTCGGGGTGTCTCCGGTGGCCTCGTGCCTATTCGGGATCGTGTCGGGAGCCTTCTTGATATTGATCCTAAAAATTACAGCAGCCACACACTAAGTTATATGCTCATTTAATGGCTATAAAAACTGATCGTGGAAGGACAATTTTTTTATTTCAGTTGCCGATGTGTTTTTGGGATCTCTAGCGCCCTGGGAATCCAAAGAAGCGCCAAACCTTCAAGTAAGGATTTTCCAACCCTTTGTAACAACATGGACAGCAAAGATAAGATAATTGTTAGGGCTGTAAGATTTGAAATTGGCAGCCAAAAGAATTTTAAAAAGGCTACGGTGACTTACTGGGGTTTTGGAGCAAGTATGAACCCAATTGCATCAGAAATGAGTGCAAGAACCCAAAACTTGGATTAACAATGATCTACCACGAATTTACTGCAAAAATATAAGGCTTTAGGTGCTGGAAGAAAAAAAAAAGAGTAATACTGAAGAATTTTGGCTCATGCAAATCAAATCGGGGATCGTCGGTACTTGTAGGATCGCTTTTGGTTTCCCTTCAACTTAATGAACCAAAGCAATAATAGGGAATTAAACAAAATAAAAATAAAGAAAAAAATTGCTTGGATGATGGAGAAATAAAGCCCAATGGCTGGACTTACAACGGTTCGACAAAGAACCCAATCGAGATGACAACGATCGCAATGGTGTGATGATTCTTTTAGTGCAATGACTTCTCCTCTCCAAAGAGCAAAACCAGCAATATTGGATTGGTTAAATAGTTATGTAGATGGAGTAAGAAGAATGTCGGAGAGAAATATAGTCAAAAATATTAGAAACTAATTCGTTTGGCAAGAGTAGGATTAATGGACATCGTCGTCCTTGGGTGGTATGGCTTGGCGGCTGGAGAGAAAAAAAATAGTTGAAGGCAACAGAGTAAATATGCCTAGGTTTTGTTTTTCTAAAGGAAGTTTCGGATCCTGAATTAGTTATAAATACGGAGAGAAGGGAAGAAATAAAAAAAATAAGGTTAATGGGATAATGGCAATATTAGTCAAATAAGAAAAAGGTAAGTAGATTAAACAGGTTTAATTTGAATATATATATGTATATGTATATATATATATATTCTAGTCAGTCATGCGGCAGGAAGTTATATTTTTATACTAAGATAAACATTAGGGTTAAGTAAGAAATTATCCCATGCAACAAAAGCACGAACCCGGTTTAAACCCTACCCGTGTATAGGCTAAATTTTTGAAAACCTAAGCAAACGAATTCAGAATTGAGTGAGTTAAATTTATTTTGACTCAGTTTTATGAGAAGAATCTAATAGTGCTCCTAGATTTTACATTCGATGCTCAATTGAAAATGACAAAAATGCCCTTAGCCCAAAGAAAATGACTTTGAGCTTCCGGATTGAAATTTGACTTAATGACCACTAAAGAAATTTTTTAAGGATCAAGATTTATATTTTTTTCTTGATTTTCTAAATTGGTAGCTAAATTAAAAAAATACCCTTGAGGTTAAAAGGGCAATTTTTGCATTTAGGGTAATTTGGAAATTTTCTTTTTCTAATTTTCTTTTTTGGGTTGTTACAATGCATTAAGTATAAATTTTTATGGAAAATAAATATTAAATACCCATAATAAGTTAAACTTTTATAACAAATATGTCATTAATTAAATTACATATTTTTGGGAGATGTCCTTAAACATAAATTATCAATTTTTTGTACTCTTAAACTTGAATGAAATATTTTAATTAGAATTTAAAATTTCAAAAACCTCATAATTGTATCTATTTGAATTAATGATAAAAAGCATGAATATGTCAAAATGTTTGACAACCGTTTTATCCTTATGTTTTATTTTGGGTAAAATTCACTGGGGGTACCTTAGTTTTTTTTTGTCCTAATTGGGTACCCTACCTTCAATTTTTCCTAATGAGGTACCTTACCTCTTAACGCATTTCCTATCTAAACATTTTTTGTTAATTTTAGAGTTATATTTGACAGAAAATGCTGATGTGGCATAAAAAAAGTTAACATAAATCATAAAATAACACTTATGGCCCTTTAATTTTTGGGAAATTGTAAAAAAAACCCCATAACTACTAAAATGACTTTAAGGCAAACCAAATAATCTGGAAAACTCATAGACAAAACAAGGGAAATAAAATTAAAATTGGAGAAACGAAATCAGAACAAATGCAAAAATGAAATCTGGACAGCAACCCCGCCGTCATATCTCGTGAGAAATCCTCTTCTGTTCTTATCACCAAACCTGCTCACCGCTTCAAACATCCTCTTCAACCGCTTCAACAACGATTGTGATGGCATTGCCGACTGTAGGCATTCCGGTCAGAGACAAAGCAGTTTCGGTTAAAGACAAAGTAGATCTTGTTGATTTGGGTGCAAATCTTCTCCAGCTTCACATCATAACTCATTCCCCAATTTTTCTCCTCATCCGCCTCTTCATCTCCACCAACTTTATCATTGGACCATGTCTCTCTATCGATCTCATCCTTCATCAGCCGTCTTCCTCGATTTTGTACTCTATCGATCATCTGTCGATCTCATCCTCCACCAGTCATCCCTCAATCTTATTGCCTCTATTAATCCCCTGATCGTCGGTTCATGCCTTGATCTCGTCATCTCTCGATCTCATTGCCTTCATTAACCGCCACATCACCATCATCAATTGCCTCGTTGGCTCGTTGCCTCTGTCGATTGCCTTTTCTATCTTCTTTTGTTTCTTTGTCTAGTTGTCTTCTCTATCTTCATTTGATTCGTAGGCACGATTGGGCTTCAAGCGCACAATTGGCAGCCTTTCAGAGAATGGTGGCTTGGCTTGAGCATCAGATGTGTGAATGATGGTCGGAGGTTGAGATGAGGTGGTTTCAGCAAAAATCGACACATGAGAGGAGCGAGAAGCAAACAGAAACGGTGGGGGCGACGAATGAGGATTAAGTGGCGGGGGTGGCGATGAGTGGGGACAGAGAAGCAGCGGCGGCGGCGACAAGCAAGGATAAAACAGTGGCAGCAATGGCGACGAGCAAGGTGCTGCAGCGATGAAACAGAGGAACTAGAGACCAAGGGTTAGATTTAAAATGTTAGGGTTTAGAATTGTTGGTAGAAAAAATTAAAGGACTACAAGTGCTTTTTTACAATTTATTTTAACATTTTTTATGCCACATCAACAATTTTCATCAGATATAACTTTAAAATTAATGGAAAGTACTTAGATAGAATACTCATTAAGAGGTAAGGTACATCGCTAGGACAAATTGAAGGTAAAGTACCCAATTAGGATAAAAAAAAGCTAAGGTACCCCCGATGAATTTTACCCGTTTTATTTTATTTCCCATTTTAATGATACTCAAATTTGTTATTTCCTATTTATTAGTTTTAAAAAAATAAAATTATAGAAAAGAAGAAAAAACAAAAAATAGATCAAAGTGATGATAAGCTCTTATACTTCATATTAGGAAAATAAGATTAGTATTTGAAAAAGAAAAATAGAAAAAAGAAATAATGATTGTTTTTTTATGTTTTCTATAAGTTTTTTATAGCAAAAAAATTAAAAATGGCACTAAATCTAAAATTTTGTAACAGACTTGTGTTTGATTTATATGACCATAAACATGCCTAAAACCATAGTGTTTATCAATTTATTTACTTTTTACACTTGGAATGTATTCATCAGAACTTAAAAGTATTACTTAATATCCATATTTATCTATATGTAATAAAATTTGCAAAGATATATAAAATAACTAAACCTCAAATTATAGTTATTAATTTTACTTTTAGGTACGAAGATTCTGTTCTACTTTAATGAGGTTACTTTTGTAATAACCCTAGAAATTAAGGAAAAGAAAATTACCAAATTACCCTAAATGTAAAATTACCATTTTGCCCTCAAGGATATTTTCATAATTTTACCAATTAATTTAGAAAATCAATATAAAATTAAGAACCTTGATCCTTAGATAATTCCTTTAGCGGTTATTAAGTCAAATTCCAAGCTAAAAGCTTAAAGTTATTTTCTTTAGGCTAGAGGCATTTTTATCATTTCCGACTGAGCATGAAATGGAAAATCTAACAGTACCATTGGATTCTTCTAACAAAAATGATTCAAAAGAAATGTTCTTAACTCAATTCTGAATTCATTTGCTTAGATTTAAAAAAACTTTGGCCTACGTGCGTGCACGATATAAACCGGGCTCATGTTTTTATTGCATAGAATAATTTCCCAACTAACCCTAATTTATATTCTAGAAATTTTTAGCCGCTTATACCCCTAAAATAATGAAGTTTAAAGCTAATTCCTTAATTTACTCACCTATATTCCTATTCAAATCACATTTATCCTTATCGTGCTAATTATCCTATTATTGTATTATTATTTCCTTCTTTTTCCCTACACCTCTATTCGGCTTAGAGTCTAATTCTCCCAGCAGAATTTTTGAAACAGCCTACTCCTCTGCCATGCATGATTGCAACCACCCACTAGCACAATTTTCTTCGCTTAAACCACAACAAGGCCACCAACCATTTGAACCTCTTTATATGTGTTGTCTTTGCTTATCCCTCCATTAAACCGTGAAAGTAGCCCTTTGTGCTTTGATTCTTGGTTGTTCCAAAGTATTGGAACATTAATTTAATTCCATATTTTTTCCTAAATTCATCAGACCAAAGAAAAACCCTATCGAGACACAAAAACGATCTTATGCGCATCAGCGATTTTGAATTCATTTGTGTGAGTTTAAACTACTCGGAATCACTCTTTTATTATTTTTATTTTTTTCCAGCACATAAATACCTTATTTTTATTCTATATTTCGTTGCTATATTTTCCTTATTCAAAATTCTAAGCTTGAGCACTCGTTTCTAAGGCGATCAAACCTCCACTTGCACCCAGGCCTTGGTAAGCTGCTATAAAAATTTTGGAATTATTTTTGGCTAAAGATTTCAAACCTCATAGCCCTATTAAGTCCATTATCCTTGCTGTCCATGTTGATATAAAAGGCTAGGAACTCCTTATTAAAAGGTTTAGCGCTTCTTTGGACTCCCGGAGTGCCAGAGATCCCGAAAACACATTGATAACCAAAATAAAAAATTTTTCCTTCCAATATCAATTTTTATAGCCATGAAATGAGCATATAACTCAGTGTGTTGGCCACTGTGATTTTAGGATCAATATCAAGAAGGCTCCCAACACAATCCCAAGTAGATACGAGGCCACTGAAAACAACCTGAGACCCTTTTTGCTCGCTAGGTAAATTTTTGCCCCAAATATCAGGACTATGAACCCTCCAAGTACCAATTAAGAAATTTTCAATTTTAAGCATGTTTTCTAATTTTCTATTCCCTTACCTTTTGTAGGACCGGTTCTAGAAAATTGCCCCATTTCATTGGGATATTTCACACCAGGTAAGGGGGAAAAGCGGGATGATTCTCATGGGCCCTCTCAGGCCCAAAATAAAGATCAATTTAAATAATAAATTCTAAGTAAACAATTGGGCTAAAGAAAATCATTAAATGTGCAGGAAACATGGGTAGGGTAATTATTTAGTTTTTCTTGAATTTTATTTTATTTTAGTTCTCTTCTATTAAGATGTAATTTTGGCTGGTTGGTTGCATGGTTGTAATGATGTGATATATTATGTATGTTTGGCGCTAGTATCATACTAGAACCGTCTGTAACAAGAGTTAAGTTAGAAGTATGTTATGACTGCTTAAATAAACCTACTATTACTATGTTTAGGGCCGATAAGACAAACACCGCTGGTACCATCTTTAGGGCCAATAAGACAAACACCGCTCGTACCATGTTTAGGGCTAACAAGCTCATTAGCAATATGATGAGGTTGAAAGCAGCTGTTAGTTACATGTTAGGTAGTCATAAATTTCTATAAGCCGGTGGATAAAAGATTAGGAGCATAAATGCTAAATGAAAAACCTAGAAAAAATCATGAAAGAGGAGATGAGCATTTATTATAAACACACTTAAAAGGATATCATTGATTTTCATATCATCATGTAACACTAAGCTAAGATAACAAGATAAAAGAAATAGGATGCACTAGAATCATGACACTCTACTAAAAAGGGCTAAAATAAAATGAGCTTTGGTCATGCATCAATTGGTTGTTGCATATGATTGATGTTTGTCATACATAATACTAAATTAAGTAAAAGATTTGAGGAGTAAGATAAAATATGAGGCATGCAAGGTTGGCAATGGACCATATCTGCATGACTTGACAAGCCATAAATTTAGAAAAGGTTTGAAATGAATGATTCGAACCTGAGAGGCATGCTAGGGTGGCGGCAGATCATCCTTAGTTATGACTCAATATTGATATGGAGTATGGAGATATGATTTGTGCGTTACCGGACCATAGTTAGTGGGGGACCATGCTTATGACTGGTATCACAAGAGGCTCTACCTCGGCGTAGATATCCCGAAAAGCTCTAATGTGGTGGCATCCCTAGTGGCACTGCCTAAGAGTTATCCCAATAATGGGTGATGTACACACTCACCACCCTAGGTTCGTCCGACGGCATTCAAGTATTTGATTAGATGATTGATTAACAAGATATGATCTAATCAGTAAAAAGGAATTATACATATGCATATTAGTTCAATCATGCTAGTAGGATTTTAATGTTAATGTTATGATGTGTATCAAATTGTTCTTTGGTTAAATTTTGATAACTTAAAGTTTATTATTTATTTGTTGTTTGTGGAGGGAATATTAGGACCCACATCATGGGCCCGATACTTCCCTCGCACTGAGCAAGTAGTGCTCACCCATCTTTCTAACATATTTACTCAAGTGAATACTATGAGTAGATGGAATACACTAAACCATTTGATGAGGTTCAGGATGTGGAGCAAATTGAGTGAGGGTATGCTGTAGCCCATCAACAATAAAACTAGCTAGGATTGGATTTCTATTTTGTGTTATTTCATTTTTAAAAGAAACATATGGTTTGCTTAAATTGGAACATTATTCATATGTTAGTTTTCCTGCGGTTGTCACTTAACTACTTTGATTTCATTTAATACTCTTATTATTTGAAAAATAAGTTCAAAGAAAATATTTTACCTTATATTTCTTGAATTATTTTTAATTAATTTCTTAACAACTCTAATATTTTCTAAAATTAAGATTTATAAAATTGGGGGTGTTACAATTTTCCTATGATTGAATAATTATATTATAAGAACAATGGGTATGACTACATTTTCAAACATCAGTGATGTGAGTATAATTTCTAAATTAATAAGTAGGTATTAATTATCCAAAAATATAAAAATCTATACAAGATTTTACCTCGATCATTGGGCACAATCACATTAAATCAACAATAAAATGTAGGGTAAGTGTAGATTGTGAAACCTTGGAGGTGAGTATATTTTGATAAAAAATCAAGAGTAGAGTAATTAAGCTTTTTGAGTAATGTATAGTTACTTATAGTTATATGCCTTTGAAAAAACTCAGTGTTTACTCACTAAATTTATACTTTGGCATCATGACCCATATTTGTGTCACACTTTTTAAAAGATATTTATTTTTACTTAAGTTTTTTTATTGAATGTCCCACCTATATTGTAATACTCCCATATCTCACATGTATGAATTGTGTGAAGCCTTATGTGTAAAGGCTCTCCAAGCACTTCCCCTAGTTTGGATGCCAAGGTAAGTAAATCCCAAGTTAATTTTCTCAAATAAGAATTTTATTAAACAAGTCAAGCAACTAAAGTAAGCTCCATAAGGGTTCCTAAGTGTTAATTGGCACCTAAAGGTTATAAGGGTAAAATAGTAATTTTGACCCAATTTGGTAGCTTGGTGATAATTTCAATGAAATTATTGTCATGTAAGTGAAGGTGACTAAATTTGTCAAGACCATAAGTGTTGTGACTTATTAGAACCAATAAGTAATGAGGAAGGGCTTAAATGCACCAAGTTACAAAGTTGAAGGCTTAAGTGTTTAAATGGTTTTATGTTTGATTAGCTTAGGGCTGAGAAGAAAGATTAGGATTCTCTCATTTAGGCATAACAAGAATTGGTTTGATTAAAGAAAAACTTAAGCAAGTTTAATTAGCTTAAGTAAGTTTACGGAGGATGGGTTGTTGAAGATATTTTGGGAGATGAAGAGCACTATTCATCTTTTTCTTCCTTGAGCCAAACCCATAGCTCTCTTGTCCACCACATCATCCCACCTCAAATCTTCATTTTAGCCTAGAATTTTCATGAACATGAAGCCCCCAAAGCTATCACAACAAGCCATTAGCAAGTTTTTCAAGGATTTGGTGCATTTGGAGGTGTTTTTAGAAGGTTTTGTGGGTTGAGCTAAAAACCTAAGGTAAGCCATTTCCTAAGTTTTGATTTGGTTCTAAATATGTCAATGAGTTAAAAATGGTCTTGATAAGCTAAATGTGGTGCCTGATTTCAAAGGAACCAAGCTTGGAAGCCATTGGAGCTAATTGGAGCTTTTTGTGAATAGTTGCTTGGATTTGTACAAATCTTCACTTGAGGTAAGGGATTTAGCTTATGGCATGATTAAATGATGCATAAGTAGTGTTAGAACACTTGGGAGAGAGTTAGAATAAGCCAAAAGTCATTGGAACTAGTTTGGGTAAAGTTTGGAATGAGATTGGCCAAGAAAGGGGCATAGAAACACTACTCCAGGGGTCAATACGGTCACACTGATTATTTGATGTGATTGCATCGAGCTCAAGAGGAAGAAAGGCTGCCTAAAATGTGTAATGCTATCGCACCAAGTCTTCTGATGCTATCACATCAATTCCAACAACCTCTATAAAATCACAATACTATCGCACCACAAAATGCAATGCTACGTCATTGTGCCAACCTTGTTTCTAAGTGTCCCAAATCAATTCCTAAGGTTTATGGGGTGTTCTAACATGGCTCAAAAGTGCTCCTAAGATTTAAGTATGCATCAATAAGTGGGTGGTTAAGAGGGCTAAGGAAAAATGGATAAGTGAGATACCTTAAAATCACAAATAAGGTACTCAGGAGCGACCTTGTATATAAGTCCTCCAATGGTCAAGAGTGAAGTCATGAACCTCCGGCATTGGAGAAGGACCTGAAAAGGGTTCGGGACCCTTGATGACCTAAGGATAGAGCCCAAGTGCCTCTGGGCATTAAGTGGTGCCCAAGAGGTCCCAACCAAGTTAATGGTTTCGATAAGTGAATCCACTAAGTTGCTCAAGTGAAGTTTAGGGGAACTTGGTGAAGTATGGCCACTAAGTTCAATTACCCAGTACAACAAGTAAAGGAAAGTTATGGGTAAGAAATGAGTAGATGACGATTTACTCTAAGCAGCCCGTAAAAGGCAGGCAAGGTCAAGTAAGTAACGACGTACTTAAGACGCTCATAAGGAATACTTCATGGGGTTTAATCAAGTGCTAGCATCGGATACGAGGGCTAGTATCCAAGTACCCCAGTCGTATGAGCTCATGGCAGTTAAGAACACTTCAGGTGTAAGAAAGTCCTAAATGCATAAACATGTGCATTCACTCATCCATCCATACATTACATTGCATTATTGTTGTTGTTTATTAATTGCTTGTTGTATTGTTTGGTTGGTTTCTTGTGCTGTATAAGATATATACGTTTGTTGTACTTTGCATGTTTGCATATATTTTTCCTGCAGGTGCCAAATCCTTTACTAAGTACTTTCGAGTACTCACCTTTTAAGTGTTGTGCAGGTATTTAGAAGGCTAATCGGGGCTAACAGTTGGTGAGGGGCGGCTGTTAATGCTAAATTTTATTTGTTTGAAGGTACTCTTTATGCATAAGCCTTGTGGTTAATGAATGCTTATAAAGTAAGTTAGTACTAAACAAAGTTTTGCCTTTTCAGGTTTCAAAGCTAAGTATACACAAGGAAAATGAGGCTTGCCACTTGAAGCTAGATTGCTCCAGTGGAAAGTTAAGGGTGGATCTTAATAGATATTGTTGTCACTATTGTATGTATGACATTTTTCATACTATGTGTTGTCTATACTAGTGTCTATTGGTGTGTATAACACTAAGGTTACATTTAGGTACATATAGGACTGAAATATATGTACATAGTTATTACTTGAAGTTAAAGAAACTAAAGTTTTTATGCCTTGGCTTGTATCAATTTGTTTTCTTAAATATAAAGGCCATGGCATTGTTTATTATATATTACTTCTTTAATTGTTATTGCATAGCCAAGACAACACATGCATATTTCCTATGCAGAGTAGGTTAAGTAACTAATTGCACGTAATGATTTAAGATACTTCATGAGTACTTACTAGCCAATTGTAACCTAAGTGAGATCATAGTTCTTAGAGAGCCTACCAATGTTAGCAAATCAGGTCACTGGGGCCTTGTTCAGCCACATTATGTGGATATATAGGCTCTAGTTCAAGAACATAAGCACCTAGCACTTATCATTTTCTAAAGGATAGCCCATGTGGTGTGGGTAGGTATTCCGTTGACTGGTTCTGGACTTTGGTCATTATAGATAGTATTAGAGCCAACTTGGGGTCATGATGTTGTGGCATAATGGTGTGCACATGCATCGTCTACCGAGACTGATCCTAGATTTGAGAGGATACTTGGCTAGGGGCTAAATAGTCTGATTAGAGAGGTTACTTAGGCTGAGGAACCAAGTAATCCAACTAACCCCAACAAGGACGATGGGTACATAAAGGGGAGTTTGTAATACTCTCATATCCCACATGGGTGAATTGTGGAATGTCTTATGTGGATATATAGGCTCCAGTTCTAGAATATAAATATATAGCGCTTATCTTTTTCTAAAGGATAACCAATGTGATCTAGGCAGGTGTTCCATTGATCGGTTCTGGACTTCGATAATTACAGATGCTATTAGAGCCAAAGTTTGGTTCAAAGTATATGGCTGAGTTCGCCGGTATAGGACGGGGGAACTTCCTTATACTGAGAGTCCTTCCTAAGTACCTAGCATTTATCCTTTTCTAAAGAATAACCCTTGTGATGTGGGCGGATGTTCTGTTGACCAGTTTTGGATTTGGGTCATTTCAAATGGTATCAAAGCCGACTCAGGACCACGATGGTATAGCATAGTGAGTATACATATGCATCGTTTACCGTGACTAATCCTGGATTTGAGAGAGTACTTAGCCAGGGTCTAAGTAGTCAATTTAGAGAGGTTACTTAGTCCGAGAACTAAGCAATCTGATTAACCTCAATGAGGATGTTGGGTACATAAGGTGGGGAGTTCGTAACACCCCCATATCCACATGAGTGAATTGTGGGAAGCCTTATGTAGATATATAGGCTCCAGTTCTAGAACATAAGCACCTAGCGTTTATCCTTTCCCAAAGGATAGCCCATATGGTATGAGCGGGTGCTCCGTTGACCAATTTTGGAATTGGGTCATTACAAATGGTATCAGAGTCAACCTAGGACCATGATAGTATGGCATAGTGGGTGTGTGCATGCATTGTCTACTGGGACTGATTTTGGATTTGAAATGCTACTTGGCCAGGGGCTAATTAGTTTCATTAGACAGGTTACTTGGTCCAAAGAACCAAGTAATCCGACTGACCCCAATGAGGACATTGGGTGCATAAGGGGGGAAGTTTGTAACATTCTCATATCCCACATGGGTGAATTGTGGGGATCCTTATATGGATATATAGGCTCTAGTTCCAAAACATAAATACCTAGTGCTTATCTTTTTCGAAAGGATAGTTTATGTGGTGTGGACAATGTTCCGTTGACCGGTTCTGGACATGGGTCATTACAGATGGTATCAGAGCCAAGTTTGGTTCAAAGTATATGGTTAAGTCTGTCAGTATAGGACGAAGGAACTTCCTTATACTAAGAGTTCATTCCTAAGTACTTAGCACTTATTCTTTTCTAAAGGATAGCTCATGTCGTGTAAGCAAGTGTTCCATTAACCGGTACTGAACTTGGGTCATTACAGATGGTATCAGAGCCAGGTTTAATTCAAAGTATGTGGTTGAATCTGCCGGTATAAGACAGGGGAACTTCTTTATACTAAGAGTTTATTCCTAAGTACCTAGCACTTATCTTTTCCAAATGATTGCCCATGTGGTGTGGGCGGGTATTCCGTTGACCGATTTTGGACTTGGGTCATTACATGTATTCTATTCTTTTCAATTTTAAATATAACATAAAAAATTAATTAAAGGTTTAGCTTATGTCTCTTTAAAAAGTCAAAGTTATGATAACATATTAATGGTAAATCTATTTAATTGTTTGAGCCAAGTAATATATAAAAAATCTCCATTTTAATAATTAGCTTTTTAAATCTAAGGCATAGAACTTAAGATAAAATTTACTAACTTAACTTTTAATAAAATTTATAAATATATAATGCTATTAAAATATTAAATTAAGATCTTTTCTTAACAGATTGAATACCATTTTTAAATTTTACACTGATAAGAGAAATTTTGATATCTTTAATTAGATTTTAAAAATACTAGGAAGTAATTTTATAAGTATTCTACCATCACAAATAAAAAAAAATTCTATTAATTTTTTTTATAAAAAATATTACATATAGCATATTCTATATTATATTATTATTATTGTTGTTGTTGTTGTTGTTGTTGTTGTTAATAATGATGATGTTGTTGTTGTTTATATTAAACAGAAATCTTATTCAATGAGCTATCTATTATAATGAATGACGTAAATGAGGATAGTTATGATGAAATATTATAATAAAAAAACTACTACATAAGAGATAGAAAAATTAATAAGAAATATATCTAAACTAAAAAAAAGTAAAATCATTATTACTAATTATTTATTTTGGATAAAATAATTAGAATTATAGTTATTTGAGTAAAAAATAACTTAGTATTTAATTCACGTGCAATTACTAGTGTGTGTGTGTACACACACACATATATTACATTTTTATATAATTTTTTTTACATATTTCATAAAAAAGATTTATCTTTTATATATAATTTATTTATATTAGGGAAATTATGTCTAAAATAATTTGAATACATATGTATACTTTTTTCATATATAAATTATATTTTTCTTAAAATGATATTTAATATGTATATTATTTTATGAAATAGGTAATTACACTACAAGACAAAATAACAAAAGTGATTGCCTTTCCTGTCACAATCAGTCACTGTGGGCAACTGACAAACTACTGAAATGTTCAGTCTAAAAAAATCTAATCACTAGTTCAAAGCGACTAAAGGGCAACTACTAAGAGCAACTGACTTGTTCATTCACTTCTTTAATGGGCAGTCTTTAGGTGAGCGACTGAATAAATCAATCGTTAGTAGGAATGATTGATCTTCAGCCGCTAGTAAGTGATCTTTTGCTTTCCCTTCGTGATCTTAATCATGAATCCCATCACATACTTCTTGTTCATCTCGTTCTTCGACTAGTCGGTGCAGGTGTTGATGCAAGGATGGAATTGCCCACCGTAAGAAGGAACATGGCGTTTATAGAGAACATGTGAACTTTTGCTTCACCAACAGAAATGCGGAGGCCGACGTGAAGGCCAGCTAGGACGCAATGACGAGTGCCGACATGAAGACAAGGAGGCACACCATGCCATAGGCATAGAGGTAGTCATCGACGCCAGTGAGGACTTCAACGACAGCGGGCTCGAGGAATAACCATGGTTTCATGAAGAAAAGTGACATAATCCTGTTGGGGCATACTCGACAGCGCGTTCATAATAAGCAACAATGAAAGAGATGAGGATTACAGGCTAGCCGCCGGTCAACTAGACACAGTTGCCACCATGGAGGAAGCCGAGGCACATAAGGAGGGGACTGCCAAATGTTCCAACAGCCCAGATGGTGGTGTTCACCAGGAGGAGTAGGTGCTTGGCAGTGGTATCAAGCTTCATGACCTCCGCCATTAGAATAAAAAAAAATTAAAATTGATTAATGAAGAATCAATCACTAATTGTGATGTCCCTTCCCTTTTTTGGATTGGATCTCTTTTGGATAAGTTAAAGTCTGAGAGTAGAGGCAGTGTGTTTCTGTGGGAGAAAAAGTGGCAAGAGACACAAGGGGACTATAAAGCAGAGAACCCTGAGAGAATTATGCTGTACATCAGATACCAATTGAATTTTAAAATTTTAACTAAAGAAGTGATTACCTGTGTGGTGACCGAGAGAGCCAGTCACTCCTCAATCGCTCAAAAATGAGGCCTTCTAGATAACGATTGAAGGGTGACTCACAATGCTCGGGACTAAATTTCAGTCACTTTCCAAAATTGCACTTATAGTGTTATATACAATATAGTATACCATATGATATAACTATATTTTAGATGATGTGGTATATTTAACAATATAGGTATTGAAAACTTTGATCACGAGTTAGTGAAGAAAATAGATTATTGCTTTCAAGAATTTGTCGTAACTTAATTAGACTTAATTATATTGTAACAAAGGCTTATAGGCCGCATAAAATTGCCACAAACTCACCATGTATAATTTGGAAAATGCTAAACTTAATACGTTGGGTTTATTAGCTCAAATTTAAGGAGGTTAAAGATTTCAATTTTGTTTAGGATTTGGTATTAGTTTTCTTATTTTGTTATGGTTTAGGTTTATGTATGACATATAAAAGGTTTTTTGTGTTAGAGTTTTAAGTATGAGAGAAAAAGCAATGTGGTGAAGAAACAATATGTGAGAGTTTCAGGAGGGATGAGAGGTCCGAAGGCCGGAAAGGGCTAAGATGAAAAGCTTTTTGTGATTCATATGTCTTGTAATTGTGTGAGGGCAAGATATTGTGATTGTCAGTAGTGTACAAGGGATCCATAGGCCAGCGTGAGCACTAAGGGCATATCTCTGCTGTAATCTCTATATTTTGTTCTAGTGGATTTATCTCATCTATGGATATAGGCTAGTTAAGAGTTGAACCATGTTAAATTTGTGTGTGCTTATTTGATCCTGTTTGTTATTCCATTGTGCATGATGGGTGATTGAGGAATTTTTTTCCCAACAAGTGGTATCAGAGCTTATGGTTTGGACTTGGTATGGTGTGCCATCTGGTGCATTCTAGCATGGTGGAGCGTATAGTTCGATGTTTGGTAAGGTGGAGCATTTGGATTGTTTGATGGAGCCTTAGGGAATTATCCTAAAGATATTTGACAGTTGTTGCGGCATGGTAGCAACGGCTCTGTGCAAGTTTGAAGATTGAAGATTTGTTTGTGTGATATTAATGGTCGTGATGTTCTATTTGTAGTCCTTTCCATTCATTGTTTTTTGTGTTGTTCGTAATCATTTGCGTTCATTTCTGTGTTCGTGTTTTAGTGATATTCATAGTGTTTGTGTCTGTGATCATGATTGTGTTCATGATATTCATGTTCATGGTGAAGAATTTGAGCCAAGGTGGAGAGAGATTGTTAGGTTTATTGGCTCAAATTCAAGGAAGTTAAGGTTTTCAATTTTGTTTAGGATTTGGTATTAGTTTTCCTATTTGTTTAGGATTTAGTTTTCCTATTTTGTTATAGTTTTGGTTTGTGTGTGACCTATAAAATGCTTGTTGTGGTTGTGTTAGAGTTTTGAGTATGAGAGAAAAACCAATATGATAAAAAGGCAATATGTAAAAGTTTCATGAGAGATGAAAGGTTCGAAGGCCGGAGAGGGTTAAGACGAGAAGGCTTTTACGATTCCTATATCTTGTAATTGTGTGAGGGCAAAATATTGTAATTTTCAATAATTTGATATAGGTTAATTAAAAGTTAAATCATGTTAAATTTGTGTGTGCTTATTTAATTATATTTATTATTCTGCTATACGTTATAGGTGATTGGAGATTTTTTTTCCCAACGTACTAGTAACAATTTTATAATTTTTTCTCTTTCTAAATCATATGACAGAAAGTAATTAGTGCAGAATTCTACACGGAACCACTTTAATTAAAATTGTCGACAAACCGATTGACAAGTCTTTTTTTTTGTTTTGTTTTTTTTTTTTTTTTTTTTTTGGGGGGGGGGGGGGGGGGGGGGGGGGGGGGGGGGGGGGGGGGGGGTTTGTGGTTGTTCATATCCATACTATCCACTGAAGTTTCATAAATAGACCAACTAGTACCAATACTTCGAAATTTCTTTTGCGCTCAAACTTCTTAAATTATGCACATTGGATTATTAGATCCCTTCACCGAAAAAATTCATAAAATTATGAACCGAAAGTATACTTTTACTATTTCTAAGAACTCATAAATGGCGTGTATAGAAGTGATACTGATAATTTTTTTAAGTTGAATGTTTAGTTTTCGCAAGAAAACGCAGTATTATCTGTGTGGCTCGGCTGAGGAGGCCGCAGACCAGCTTTTCTTCCCTTGAGCTAAATAGTCTATTGCTTAGTTCTCCCTGGGTTATCCCTCTAAAATTTTGTACATTGGCCGCTTATGAAATGTATACTTTTTGCTTTTTGTAAGACAAGAAAAAGCAATATTGATTTTGAAAACTACACTTTTGATCTAAAGTTTTAGAATTTTTTCACCTGAGGCACTCAATGAGTTAATGGCCACAATTCTGAAATATTTGATGGGCTTATGTGTAGGGCTGTAAAAGAACCGAATAAACACAAACAATTCATATTTGCGTTCGTTCGTTTAATTTTGAATAAACACGAACAACAAACAAAAGAATTTCTTTGTTTGTGTTCATTCGTTTATTACTAAAGGAACACAAATACAAATAATTAAGTCATAAATATGAATTAGAGTGAGTCTAGCAATCACCAACAGAGTACTAGGCAATGATAGGAGAGATTATGGGGTAGGACTATGGAGCTTGACTTGGTGTGACGGTAGATTCACATTGTGAGTGGAATAACTGATTAGGTCTGAGGAAATAATGACAATTGATTAATTTGTGGGAGATTGAAGCATAATCATTTGTGTTGAGTAGGTGGACACTAATAAAAATATATGATGTATAAAATATATATAATAATAAATGTATAACTAATATATAAATAAACAAACAAAAGGAAATAAATAAGCAAGTAAATAAATGAATATAAAAAAATAGTAATCAAACTATTTGTGAACATAAATGAACAAATGAGACATTATTCGTATTCATTCATTTAACTAATCAAACAAAAAAAACCTATCCGTATTCATTTATTTAACTAAATAAACGAGTATAAAAGAATTCCTGCTGAACGGTTCATGAGTATTTTACTAAACGCTATATTCGTTTACACCCCTAGTAGCAAATATATTAATGAAACTGCATTAACCATTTTGAGATTTAAGCCTTCACTTTTCCGTACTTGTTTTCTAAGCTTTTGGTTTTTTTTTTTTTAATTGTATTCCATATCGTATTAATTATTGTCACATTAATAGAACTTGTTAAGAAAGAAACCCCAACGGACTTTGGAGCCATCAATTGCAGCCGTTATTGAAGAAAAATAGAAAGCATTGTTGAGGGGAAGAAGGGTATCGATTTTTATAACTCTAGCACGGTTTTCTCCATTTCAAAATTGCGCTGTTGTACGTAGTTTGGTGCCGGGACCAAATTTTTTTTTTTTTTTTTTTGTGGGAAATATAGATGCAATCATATATTAGTTAGGGAGGGGGAAGAGTCAAGCCACAAAGAGAACAAACGAGGCCAGCAAAGACGAGCAATAACCCCAGACAGGCAACAGAGTGAGCAAGCCGTAAAGGATGGCTATCGGTTCCACGAGCGCTGGCTGATCACTCCAGTTATCAAATGAAACCAAGAAAATATGAATAGGAAGGGCCAACAAGTCACGAAATACAATACTTACAGAACTCTATTGCAAGGAAGAAGATGTGGCGCAACAACATTAATTTTCAAATGTCCAGCAGAAGAAGGAGACCATTAAGGTAAGGAGAAGATGTAGGCGATTTGTCAGGGGGAGGAATCGATGCCTCCCAGTTCAAGGTCCACACCTTAATAACTTCGACCAATCTACCAGGGGTATAGCACTTATGTTTATGCACGACCTGATTTTGGTTCCGCCAAAGGAACTGCACCCCATTACAATGAAGCGACAACCCCAGTGAGCCACACTAGATGAGAACCACTCAAAGACTGTAATATTAAAGCATAAGGCGTCTGAACATTCATGTAATCCCGAATCTTGAACACATAAGGACAGGTTATTAGTGAATGAGAAATAGATTCTATGCCCAACCGATGAACTGGGCAAAAAGAAGGAACATCCATACCCCGAATCTGTTGAAGATATGATTCAAAAGAACGTTGAAGCTGCTTGAATAGCGTGAAGAACAAGTTAAGGGGACCGAGATTTTAGCATTCAATATTTAGCTGCATTAAATTAGCTTGTTAGTTACATTTTGATATGCTTACCGTTGTAATAATCTCTATTTAAAGAGATATCAAGTTCACCTCTGTGTGTGTTGAATAACAAAAGCAATTTCAGTATACATTATCTCCTTGTTCTACTATATCCACAACAGAATCTGCTTATTGTCCCTTGTAGGTGAAGCATTGGCAATGACTCTTCACTAAAAAGGTTGAGGCCGCGGTGGGGTTGGAGTAAACCAAAAAAGTTTCAACTCTCTGTCACATGCCTAAGGGTGTTGATCTTTAAGCAAAACAAAAGCAATATGGCACATCGTTCTTATAGAAAACTGAACTGTCGACGTCATGCCCCAAGGAAAAAAATTTATTTTACAAGAACCCGGAAGAGGGATTTGAAGGATGTTGATAACATCGTCCGGCTGAAACAATGCTTCTAACGTAGGCACTTGCCACGAGGATCGGTAATCCGAACTCAGCTACGAGACGACAAGCTCATCTAAACCTGGTAACATCTCCATAATAGGGTAAAGGGAGCTGCCAAAAGGAACCAAATTGCCCCATTAGACGTTAACAAACACTCCTTCGATCTACATGCCAAACCCCACGGCCCCGAAGTACTTGTTGGTCTGCCATTAGCCCTTTCATATGAGAGAACATGGCCTTTTCTTTGCTTACAAGAAACTAGAAGCAGCAAAGTACTTCCCCCACAACACCCTGAATAGCAGTGATGTTGGTTGTGTATGAGACGCCAGCCATGCTTCACGAGGTAAGCTGATTAAAAACCTCAAAATCCTTGAGTCCCAAGCTGCCACATTCATTCGATGAACACACTTAATCCCATGCAGACCCAACAGAGGAACGTTTATCATGGGAGGATGACTAAAAGAAGCTGATCACTAATAGTCGGAGCTTGTCACATACTTGAGCAAGAAGAAGCCAGAAGCTCATAACATGGTTAGGCATGGCCTGAATCATTAATTTTATCAACACTAGTCGGCCAACTTGAGAGAGGATGGAAGCCTTCCAAGCAAAAAGTTTATTAGTAACCCTCTCTGTTAGGTAATCATACTAGTTAACCTTGAAATGATCTAGGGGCTAGGGGAAACCCAAATATTTTTCTGAAATAAGAGACCAGGTTGTTCTCAACATGTCACAAATACTAGATCAGACATTGATCGAGGTATTGGGGCTGAAAAACATGGAAAACTTGTATCCAAGATAGCCAGAAGCGTCCGAACCTCCTCCTCAGATGACCAGAGAAAAAGTAAATCAACCATCATCGCCAAACAACAAATGCAAAATAAGAAGGACTTAGTTGACTAATGGCCACTCCATTGAGGGATCCTTGGTTCTCTGCCTGTTGAAGAAGGCAAGAGAGTCCTTCTGTGCAAAAATGGAAAAGATAAGGCAAAAGAGGACACCTTTGCCTGATGCCACGGGAAGTGGTAAAACAGCAAGAAGGTTCACCATTAACCAAGATAGAAATGGATGTTGAAGTTACACAACTCGTGATAAAGATCAATCCACTTAGTATGGGAGCCCAACAATGGCATCACACTATGAAGAAAAGGCCATCCTACATGGTCGTAGGCCTTGGACATATCTAATTTAAATGCCTGCATTCGGAAACGAATCTCTCATATTGCTTGAGTGAAAATAAGACTGTACAGCCACCAGCACATTGTTTGAAAGCAATCAACATGGTACAAAAGCACTTTGGTTTAGAGAGATAATATGACTAAAAAACGCTTCACTTGGTTCATCAACACCTTTGCAATAATCTTGTATATGGGACAGTAGACATACTTATTTGATAAAAATCAGACAAGGTAATTGTGTGCTGCACCTTTAGTTTTAGAGGCAAATCACAATTTGCCTCTCGAAAGTTAGGTCCATTTGATTTTATAAATATACATTTTACTTCTTAAATGTGATATTCCTTCTAATACAAATTTTTAAAATTTTAATTTAAACTATACACTACCCAAGGAAGGCAAGTGGGTGAATGAAATCTATTAATCATGAGTATCAGTCTGTGACGGTGGGCAAATGAGAAAAAGAGACCTGCAATAGATAGATAAGGTTAACAAAGTACACTCATCTGACTGGTACAAGCGTATGACAGGTATAAGGTACCTGTGACAAATAAACCAATCTCGTCTATCCATCATACCCATGAAGCATATAATTAAAATATTTTTCATTCTTCACCCCATTAACCGCACTCTTCTAGACCTCCAACGAGCTTGTGCTCACTGGAATAATCTCGTTGATATAACAACAATAAGACTAGGTAACAGTAGCCATTTGCAAAATGATAGAACCTGAACCCATAAAATGTGTAATTTTGGTAGAACAATCAGGTGGGTATGGATTATTGTGGGTGATGGGTGCATATGAGAAGTGATGGGTGCGTATGAGAAATTTCACCTACCAATGGATATTCATCACTTTGGAGGCAAGCAGAAACTTGCGGACATAAATGGGGGATAAGGAGTATTTGCGCCTAATCTACCCCTTTACCATCCCTAACACTACCTGCCTCCAGACATATTCAAGCTATTTAATAATAGTTTCATAGTTAGTTAATAATTAAATAAAAATCAATTTTTCATCCACCTAAATGTCAAAATATCTTTTTTATCATCAATTCTAGTAGTAAAATGTAGATTTTTCAAACAAGGTGAGAAGGAGAGTAATTTTACCTAAACCTTGGGAATAAACTATTATTAGCCAGGATTCTGTGTGCTCTGGACCAATGAGAGAACTGGTTCTTGTTTTTAAAGTGGAGATGAAGCAATTTAGAGTCAATTCGCTTGAATTTAAATCAACTTAATCTAAAATAGTTTATTTTTATTTTTACATATTTTTTTTCTTGAAACTAATTTCATTTGAATGCTAATATTAAGCAAATATAATAATCTAATTAAAAGTAAATTCACATGATATTGTTAAATTTTTATGAATTTTTTTCTTTTTAGGCATTAAAAATAAAAATTCATAAAAATTAAATAAGATTATAAAAATTAAATTGTAAATAGATTATTACACCTGCATAATATTAGCTTTTAAATAAAATTATTTTTGGCTAAAAAAATATACAAATAAAAAATATCATTATGGATTAAGTTAAATTAAGGTAAAACAAATTGGCTCAAACATATGCAGCTGCAAGGCTTCCTGTAGTTGTGCTTACTTGTTTTTATGAAAGAATGATTTGGATATTGGAAGTCAAATTATTAAGTTGAATTTGAATAATATATATATATTTATGAACAATGTTTTGTCATACGGTGATTATTGTTATTATTATTATTTTTTTGTCCTATCGTGATTAATATATATGTAAATGTTCATAGGTCAATGCTTTGCACATTTACTGCTATGATATTTTTCAGATAATTAGAAGACAATTTAAATTACATTTTGTGTATATACTAGAGAAATGTAATTTCAACTAGGGATGACAATTGAGTATGTTAGGTCAAGTCATTCAGGTGTTGGTCTAGATGAGTTAGCATGAATTTGGGTTTAGGACAGGTGATTTGAGTTTGGGTTGAGTTGGACAGGGTTTATTTGGGTTCGGGTTCATTACAGGTTAGGTCAATTTTAATCTTGAGTAACTTCAAATCATGTTTTAGGTCAAATTTAGGTCAACCTTTGTGTTTGCTCGAGTTACTGATGTGTAGCCCAAAACAATTGAATAGATTCATTTTTGTTTTCAATTTTTTTTAAAATATAAATAAAATAATTTCATTTTTTGTGTGATTTAATTTAATTTAATTTATCATTTTTTAGTATATTTAATTAAAATATTCATGAAAATCTTCTTAATTATAGTTTAGTACATATTTAGGTAATTTAACATTGTTCGTAATACTTGACTATTTTTCTAAACTCATAGCCTTCAACTATCCCTATACAGGTTATTCAAATTCTCATCCAGCTATTACACAGACATACACTATGACAATTTTTCTATACTTATGTTTCAATGAATTTTCTTTGAAATTACTATGAAATGTAAATCAAGTTCACTATTAGTGAGTAAACTGTAAAATTTGAAAATTTTTTGATGAAAGTGCAAGATTTCAAAAGTTCAGGAACCCATGTTGTAATTATTATGGATGATTGCAATGAAATTTTTTAAAATTTAGGTACCTTATGGCACTATACATAAAAGTTTAGGGATGAATGTTGCAATTTTAACAATTACCATTTAAGATCATTAAACTTACTAAATATAAAAATTACTTTTTTTTGGAAAAACTTAAATATAGTACTTACTAAATATAGAAGTTTCTTCTTCAAATATGATACTTGCAATATATACAAATCCTCAAACAATAGAAGTTACTAAATATGAAAATTCTCTTTTAAAATATGAGAATTACTAAATATGAACGTCTGAAAAAAATGGAACTATTAAATATGGAATTCACCTCCCCAAATATAGGACTTACTAAATATGAAAGTACAAAAAAATAAAAGTTATTAATTACGGAAGTCACAACTCCTAAATATGGGACATATTGAATATGAAAACTTCAAAAAATGGAAGTTACTAAATATGGAAACCTTCATATTTAATACTTATTAAATATGGAAGATAATGAAATAGAAAAGTTAAGGTTTAAGGTGAGGGTTAAAATCGGGTATTGTTGGGTTTAGTCATCGGATCATCTTAGATTCGGATTAGGTCAGTCTCGAGTTTGGGTCAATTCAGGCTCGAGTCATTAGGGTTTGAGTATTCCGGATTTGAGTTATTTGAGTTCAGGTTCTCTCGAGTTTCTCATTAATCGGGTTCATATTCAGATCGGGTTGGGTACAATCAGGTTCAGGTCGTTAATTTTTTTTTTGTCAAATCAGGTTATGTCAGACTTGGATTCGGGTTAGTTGGGTCAGGTTATCAAGTTGCGTCAGATTTTGCCATCCCTAATTTCGACCTACGATGGTTGCATAAATCCTTTTTAAGCCTCTATCTACTGAACAACAATTATTCCAGTGACAGAAGTTGAGATAGCTACAAATAAGTCCATCCAAGTACGATTCTGTGAAATACCAGAGGAATATGTAGATTAGTAGCAGCAGCGGCCATGACGACATCATGTTTGGAGTCTCTGACTTTGAGAGCCAAGGTGGTGTTGGTCCTGTTGGAGGAGTTAAAGTCGGAGACAGCCAAGTTGATGCAACTGAGTCCCAGCTGCCCCACCCAGGAGCCCAGGTCTAGCACCACGCCCACGTTCACCTGCCTCTGACAAGCTCCACCATGCGCAGCTTCTACCACCAGCAGCAGAATGCCCCAGCAGAAGAGATGATGGAGCCTCAACGTCTCCATATTGCCAGTAATCGATGGGTTTCGATGTGAGATTTCTGATTCTGAAACCGAAAACCACACCTATTTATCGCCTCTGTTTCTCCGTCCCTGTGTACTATATAGCTAGGTAGAAAAGTCATTGGAACCATCGAGCTGGCGAAAACGAACGTGCCAAGAACCTGACCAATTTGGTTTCGACGTTAGTTTTTGCTCAACCCGGAAACGTGTTGCCTGGTTAACCGTGAACACAAAATCGGAATATTCGAAGGATGACTAATGAGAGGGCGATAACCAGCCAAGGAAGGACTTCATCGTTTACTTGTAATCAATAGTTTCAGTCATCTATTGTTTTCTTTCTTCTTTTCCAAAACTCGACCTTCGAATTTAATGATGATTGCGATTATCTTTGAAAATTGGGGACATTTTTATCATTCACGAAGATTTTTCTTTTCTATGCTATAGTCCACATTGCTTCCAAATAGCGAGTTCTTATAAAACTGCAACATATAACTAGAACTGACTTTAGTGACAGGTATAACAAAAGTAAAAAAGTCAGTGCTCATTCTCAGTGTGGCTTATTTCGCAGGCCATATGTTGTTCATAAGGTGACCGTGAGCATATAACAAGTAGCTCGAGCTCAAGCCTAGATATAACTTAAATAGTTTATTCAGTCGATTGAGCCTCAAGTCGAACATATGTTTGAGTTATTTTTACTGTTGGTATATGAAAGGGGTAACTGTATATACCCCCTCATCCTTGATGATAATTACACTTTATCACCTTCCTCACAATTTAATAACCAAATGGGAAAATTATTGAAATTCCCCCTAAGGTTTAGTCGAACTTACATTTATACTCTCACTATTTGGTATACGTATACTTACCCTCTCAAAAATTAACTTCGTTAATGACCATTAAAACAAACAAAAAAAACCTCTTTTTTTTACCCTCCTTGCCTTCTTCAATAGAAACTTCCACCCCCAACTTCTGCATCTAACAAGTTACCCTGTCTTTCTTCATCCTGCAACTTGGTACCAAACCCAAAACCCTTGTTAGGCTCGTTCAGCTACACACAAAATTGAAGCGAGGACTGCTTTAAAACCTTGCCTTTAGAAAAGGACCTAAAATTTGACTTTCCTCTGCCTAAGTTGAAAGACTCGATCGTGGATACAGATTTGAAATGCTCATTAGCTCATGTGCATAGGCTCGCAGTCAAGATAGATCAGAGGTCACAATAGTTCAAAATATTCCTAAACCCAAAGTCCCAATTTCACCCTCACCCATCCTATAAACCTGCATATTAATCACCTTTCTTTGTTTCTTGAAATCTCACTCTCTTATTCTCTACCACAGGACAAAATCTTTCTGTTGTTGCTAAGGTCTTTCCCTAACCCGAACCACTACCTCCTCTGCTAGCAAGGCATAGACTGCTCCAACTAGATTGATACTGCCTATCACACCCGCTCCAGTTGCTTTGTTTCCATTGTCTTGCCTACATCAACCACTTAGGTTAGCTATCTGTCATTCCCTACAATCTATCCTTGCTCCACTCCTTGATTATCTCCTACAACAACATCATTGACCCCATTCCCCATTTTTTAGCTTCATTGTCTGCTTGTAGATCTTAGACCTCAATTGGATTTTAGCTCCAATGTGTCAGTTTTGGTCGTGCAATAACTAGTGGAGGGTGGAATGGCAACTTTGGTATGGTCATATGGAGGTCAGTAGATGAGGAATAGTCATGGAAGGTAAAGGGGTAGCTACGGTCCGAGATCTAGACTCAATGAGGGTAACTAGAGCAAAAGATAGGTATGAAAATAGCAAGGGTAAAGTTGAAGACGAGGATGGGAAGGGACAAAGTTGAAGATGAGTTAGCTTGTTAAATGAATAAGTTAGGAGGCAAAGTTCCAAAAAAATAAGGCTAGGAAGGCAAAATCATGCATGTTCTATTTTCTATTGTAATGGTGAATCAAAAAGTTAACTTTTGAGGAAGGTAAGTATAAGTACTCCAAATAATGGGAATGTAAGTATAGGTTCAACTAACCTTAGAGGAGTTTTGGTAATTTCCCTTAACTAAAAGTGACATTTCTATTTTCAAAAGTTTCATTTAGCCCTTGATTTGTTTGGGCTGGTTTCAGTGTACAATTGAGATCTTCATGTCTCCACCACCATTATTGCTCCTCTTTCCAATAGACGGCAACTAGTTGGTCTCCAGCTAAGAATGTGGCCCTAAAAATGATGAAAGAGTAAATAAACCTACACCCAAAGATAATGTTAGAGTTTCCAAAAGGTATGTGTCAGTGAAAAACCCTTCAATATTTCATATGGATTAGTTCTAATCAATTAACCTAGAGTTTTGATGATAACATAACATTTATGAAGGACCAATGTGTTTATTTACTTGTGCAAGGTAATTAGACAATTTTATATGTTGTTTCTAAGTGTTTCACAACAAAAGAAGGGAAATTCAATTGGCAATGAAAAAAGTTATTAAGAAGTGAAAATCTAGAAGTTGTTGGACTTGTGCAAAGCTAAGGTGAAAAGGGAAAGAAAAAAAAAACAGGTTAGAAAGGCTCAACTAGTTGGTTTATTGAAGTATTTCTATAACTTAGATTATGCTAGCTTCAAAGGTTCTCATAATAATAAGTTGGAATAAACCAACCAATTGATCTCTAAAGGTAAAACCTATTGTCATAGTTGTTGGAAGTTAACAACCTTTGAAATGGAGCAATAGGTTGAAAATCACACAAGCAATTTTTGGTGCAAAAAATCATTCTAACAATCTTCAAAATTCAAATTAAATTGTTACAAGTCAGATTGCCATGTGGACTGGGACCCAACATACTTTTGATGAGTCATTCTAGCTGTTGGAGAAGAAATTTTAAGTTTTGCTTCAATATTTAATTTTCAACAAGTCAAAAATTCCCAACCAACTGTGTTGGAGTTGGAGTAGAATAAGGAGCATGGTTCGTATATATATCTAGTTAGTTGTAGATAATCTTTCTTTATCCTTCAAGTGTAGCCTATATGTACCCTGTATTCTATGTTATCAATAATATGAATACATATGCCGCTTTGGTTCAAACTTGTTTTCTTCATGCTATCAAATTCGAAACTTAGCAATCAAAAGTCCAATTAACAAATCACCTTTCTCGCAAATAACACACCCATGTAAGACGGTGAAGGGAGCGATATGGTAGAAAGCCAAGTAAATAGTATGGATACAATGTCACCATACAATCTACATACCTCGGATAGCCTGGGACAAATTTATGTAAGTGAGCTTCTCCATGACAGAAACTATGGAGAATGGGTAAACAACATGAGCAATGTGTTGTTTGCCAAGAATAAGATTGGTTTTGTTGATGGCACGATTCAAAAACCAGGTGCAAACTCACCAAACCTAGGGCATTGGATGCAATGTGATGTCATGGTAAAAGGTTGGCTGAAAAATGCCATGGAAAAGGAGGTGAGGAGCAGAGCACAATACGCTAAAACAACACAAGAGATCTAGGCTGATTTGGAGGAGAAATTCAAAAAGGTCAGTGCACCGAGGGCCTATGAATTAAGGCATGCGGTTACACTCTTGAAGCAAGAGAGCTTATCCGTGTCATCCTATTACACAAAGCTCAAAATTTTATGGGATGAGATGCAATCAATCTCCCCAAGGCTGAGATGCACTTGCAATGGGTGCACATGCAATTTGTAAAAACAGCTAGCCAAGTTAAGGGACAGAGATCAACTCTACGACTTCCTCATGGGATTGAACGATGTGTTTGGAGTCATCAAGGCTTAGATTCTCAGTACCAAGCCTACCCCAACGCTTGGCATTGCCTACCATCTCATGACAGAGGATGAGTCAACCCCACAAAACCCAACAATCGAAGCTGCAGCTTTCCAAGCATAAGGGACTGGCAGCAGGAAGAATCCAGGGGAGCGAAAGACAGAAAGAAAAGACAAGCTAAGTTGCATACACTACCAGAATATAGGGCATGCAGAGGACGATTGCTTTAAGATAATCGGGTGTCCACCCAAATGGCGTAAAGGTGGACGGGATATGAAGCTAAGATAGATGACCAAGAATGAGGTAGGCCCAAAGGTGGGTCAAGTCAGTCTCAATGCCAGCCCTATTCCTGGCTTGATGCAAGCTCAGTATGAGCGACTGCTACAATATTTAGGACGTGAAGGTGAGACATCCAAAACAACCGAGCAAGACACACCATAAGCAAATATGGCCGATAAGATTAATTTTTCAAAACCTTGGATAATTGATTCGAGAGCAATGGAACACATTACTTGTGATGAAAACTTATTTGATGAACAAGAAATGAGGGCCAAACATCAACCAGTCAAGATACCGAATAGAGATAGCGTATTAGTGAAAGGGGTCTGAAGTCTGGTTCTTCCAAATGGAATACAGATCAGTCAAGTCCTAAATATTCTAGATTTTAAGTGCAACTTTTTCTCAGTTAGTTGATTAACAAAGGACTTCAACTATGTGCTAACCTTTGTTGCTAATTTATGTGTGATGCAGGACTTACCTACGAAGAGCCTGATTGGAGTGGGTAGACACTGCAATGGACTGTATCTCCTTGAACCCATCCAAAATGAAGGGGTGGCATTGGCGGTCAGTGGAGTAGAGAAGTCTAAGCTTTGGCATCAGAGGCTTGGTCATCCATCAAATACGAAGGTTAAGATGGTTCAGTTAAAGTCTAGTCATGTTAAAGGTGGAGAAGTATAGTACTGTGATTCTTGTATGCGAGCTAAGCAAACAAGATTACCTTTTTCTGATAGTTCAATAAAATCTATTGCATGTTTTGATATGATACACTATGATATCAAGGATGGCTAAAAAATGGCATCCTTCGCAAGAGCACACTATTTTCTCACCATAGTGGATGACTTAGTAGAGGAGTATGGGTTTACTTAATGAAGTACAAGTCGGAAGTAAGTCACTATTTACTTCAGTTTTTAAACATGGTTGAGACGTAGTTTGGAAGAAAGATTAAATGAATTAAGGCAGACAATGGTCTTGAGTTTTAATCCAACTTCATGCTAGAGTGTTATAAGAAATGAGGAATACTTTTGCAAACCACTTACATCCATACACTTAACAAATTGGAGCCGTTGAAAGAAAACATAGGCATATCTTGGAAATGGCATGAGCTTTACATTTCCATACAAGGTTACCAGTCAGTTTTTGGGGAAAATATGTCCTTACCACAGTCTACATAATAAATAGATTGCCTTCTAAGAGCATATAAGATAAAACACCATATGAACTATTGTTGGGAAGAAACCTGACCTATGATCATTTAAGGGTTTTTGGGTGCTTGGTGTATGCTCACAATAAAGTGAAATGAGATAAGTTCAGCAAAAGAGGGAGACCTTGTAGATTTGTTAGATATCCTAATGGGTAAAAGGGGTATCGAGTTTATGACATTAAGGATAAGAAGATTTATACCTCACGAGACATGGTGTTTTTTTAGAACAGGTACCCCTACAAGCAAGAAGGCCACAAGTTGGAGCAAGATCAAACAATGCATCGAATAAGTCCCCTAAGGATAATCAATGATGAAGAGACAAGCAAGCTGAACACGCCCTAGGTGAAGAAGATGTAGTTGGAGAGTTCAGCAATTTCAATAAGGACTAGAATTACAAATTATTTAGCACAAAGGTGTGAAAATAAGTAAGGAAAAGTAACAGAATCCACTAGTCATGGGGCCGAGAATGCTATCCAAATTGAAGTAAGACGTATTCAAAGAACCCGGCAACCACCACGACATTTTGAAGAGTATGAAACATGTCTGCCACCCTCTATAGTCCAGTCACAGTATGCCCTCCATTAGGAACCTCCGTGGTATATCCTTTATCACATTACATTTTTTATCATAGGTTTTCACACTCACATAAAGAATTCTTGATGGCCATCACATCCCATGATCAGCCAAAATCTTTCTTGCAGACAGTGAAGCATGAGCACTGGAAGGAAGCCATGAAAATAGAGATTGAAGTGTTGGAGAAAAATGGAACATGGTCATTGGAACCATTGCCACTAGGAAAACATGTTGTTGATTCGAAGTGGGTCTACAAGATTAAGTTCAAACCTAATGGGGAAATAGAACAATACAAGGCATGGCTTGTGGCAAAAGGTTTCACACAGGTGCAGGGGGTTGATTTCCATGAAACTTTTGCGCCTGTGGCAAAGCTCATCACTATGAAAACCCTGCTTGTTGTCACTTCGAAGAAGGATTAGGAGATTTATCAGTTGGACATAAATAATGCATTTCTCCATGGCGATCTGGAGGAAGAGGTCTATATGCGTATCCCCCAAGGTTTAGCCAAGAAAGGTAAAACCAAAGTGTGTAGATTAAGGAAGTCACTTTATGGGTTACAATAAGCATCAAGAAACTAGTATCACAAGTTCACAAATGCCTTGGTTACAATGGGATTTCAACTCTTGAAGGCCAATCACTCCATGTTCATGTATAAAAATGAGCAAAGTTTTGTTGTGGCATTGATATATGTTGATGACATTATTTTGGCAAGGAACGAAGTGAGAAAAATCCAAGAAGTGAAGCAACTTTTAAATGAGAAGTTCAGCATTAAAGACCTTGGCCCTTTGAAATATTTTTTGGGTATTGAGGTTGCAAGGTCCTCCCAGAGGATTGTACTTAGTCAAAGAAAGTACACACTAGATATTTTTGGAAAAAGCCGGGATGCAGGCATTCAAACCTAGTGCATTTCCTATGGAGTAGAACTGCAACTTGCGAGCTGATCCTGAAAAACCAAGGGTGGACGCCACTCGATACAGGAGATTAATAGAGAGATTGATTTATCTGGCAATCACCCAACCGGACATAACATTTGCAATCATTACATTAAGTCAGTTCCTTGTAGACCCACAATGAGTCCACATGGATGCGTGTGAATGAATACTACGGTACCTCAAGACAACTCCTGGTCAAGGTATCTTACTGACAACAAAAGGGGATATGAAGTTGAAAGCATACAATGATGCCGATTAAGGAGGATGTCGAATAACAAAAAGATCATGCACAAGTTACTTCATCGCATTAGGGGGATCACCAATTTCATGGCAAACCAAGAAACAAGCCGTTTTAGCAAGATCTTCTGCAGAAGCCGAGTATATAGCAATGGTTATAACTGTAAGTGAAGTTTGGTGGTTACGGTGGCTATTAGCCGAATTGCAGGTATCTCAACTAGAGGGCACAACACTATTTTGTGACAACCAAGCTGCTCTCTATATCACCATGAACCCAGTGTTCCATGAGAGAACAAAACACGTTGAAATGGACTGCTACTTTGTGCGTGAAAAAGTGCAGTCTAGAGAAATTGAGTTGAAGAAAATTTGGACTAGATTCCAAATAGCCGATCTTTTCACAAAGGCATTGGGCAAAGATAGGTTCCACGAACTGTTATCCAAGTTGGGCATCACGAATCTTCATGCGCCCACTTGAGGGGGAGTGTTGAAGTTGGAGTAGAATAAGGAGTCTAGTTCGTATATATATTTAGTTAGTTGTAGATAATCTTTACTTATCCTTCAAGTGTAGCCTATATGTACCCTATATTCTATGTTATCAATGATATGAATACATGTGCCACTTTGGCTCAAACTTGTTTTCTTCAAACTGGAACTGTGAAATCTTACCGTATACAGAAAAACAACTAGTTGTCTAAAAGTTGATCTCCAATGACTCCACAATGGTCTTTAACATTTAAATGGACCTAATAGGCTATAAATACATCAAGAAACACGTTGGGAAGAACTCTTTGTTATTAAAAATGGGAATTCATCATCAAGATCAAATGATATGTGCTTAAGTTAAGATTTGTCAAAAGATATTGTGTTTTCACTTGCCATATAGTATCTAGTCCTACTATTAAGCATATAACCTTCTAAAAACTAATTTAGTGAGATTGGATTGATATAGTTCCTAGTTAAGCTCTGGGAAAACTGTTGAAAGAGCAGGTATTGGTAATGTTTCTAGTTAGCATGTAGGAAAATTAGTGGGAGTTGGTGGTAAAGATAGCTACTAAAAAGTAAAAGTTCTTTTTTCCTCTTGACTATTAATGGAGGAAAAATTATCAAGTAGTAAATTTGATAAGATGAGAGGACTAGGCTCCGAATAGGAGTAACCGAACCACTATAAACCATGATGTCATCTCTTTCTTATCCTTTTTTATTTACTTGCTTTATTTGTGCTTGTCATTACTTGATTTATTCTTAATACTTTTTTAAGCGAATTTGGTTATAAAATTTAATTTTGTGAATGTTGCACTCGGGCCAACACTTAAGTCGGTAACCAATCGAAAGGAAGTGATGATTAGCTTAAGTTCGGTGTTAATTTTTATACCTATTTTAAGTTATTTTTATTTTAATTAAATGATTTATTACTCTCACTTGTCAAGTTTTTATTTTATTTCAATTAAGGAGCTTGTCAAATGAGTTGATTAGATTTTTGGGAAGTAAAAGGACTAAATTACAAGAAATTATAAAGAAAGATGTGCAATTGGAAATTGGAAGAATCTTTTTTTTGGTTGACTGAAGTATCATTTTTATAATATTATGATGCACTTTGAGTCAAAGACATTGTAGTCATTTGAATCTTAAGGATTAAGAAAAAGGAACATGAGATCGATAAAAATGAAGGGGCTGCTGTTGAAAAGAAAGAGAGAGTTGCGCGAAGGAAGATAAGAGCAAATCGGAACAAAGATGAAGTTGTGAAATTGGACGCTGGAGCCTGGAGAGAACGAAAATGGGAGTAAAGGTGTAAAGGCATAGTCTTTTAAGCTATCGGTACCATTCGAGCTAGAGCTCAAATTACTTAAAGTCTAAATTTTGTGACACAAGCTCTGCTTGAGGATGGCTCGGGTTCAGCCCGAAATCCTGTTAGTCTCGAGTAAAGCACCTTTTACATAAATTATTATTAATTTAGCAATCTAAACCAATAACTCTTCTAATAGCTATTAAGGGGCCTATTAAGGGACTGAATATTTACAAACTCGAGCTCGACTATTTAAGGTATCAAGTTCATACGAATGTCTCTATATCATCCAAATCCCCATTAGTTGTCAACCTGTTTTGGACATATTTACTTGGCAAAGTGAGACAAATATGGAGTATAGTGTCCGCTCCAATTATCACTTACAGTATTGCCTCCTACATTTGGATGCAGAAGCCTCAAACCAAGAACAATTAAGATGGGGGAGCTTTTCTGGTGGTTGAAAATACTGCCTAAATTACAGAATTTTTGGTGGCGCGCACTCTTCGATTCTCTTCCTACCCGTGTTTTTTGCGGCGATGTCATATTATTGCTAATAGGATCTGTCGGCGTCGGGTTTGTTGTGCCGAGCCTGAATCAATAGAGCGCATTTTATTTTTCTATCCATTCATACGGATTGTTCTCGACAAGTTCAACTTACCCATGCCTTAGAACCGTACTCCTGATACGTGGGACATCATTCAGACTGCTAACAAAGTTTTAATGGAGAATGAGTGGGTCATTCTACATTGCTGTTGCAGCAGGCGATTGAAGAAAATGATGAAAAATAAAACAGTAGCGTGTAAAAGATTTTTATTGGTTACATGCTTGTTTCGGTTGTAAATATAAATAAGTTTAGTTTATAAATGGAATAAAGTATAAAAAGATAAAATAATGTGTAATATTATATTTAAAAAATTCAGTAAATATAATTGTTAATATGTTAGCGGTAAATAATTTAGATAGAAGTAAGAAAAATTGTATTAAATAGTGGGTAAATACTTTTAAAGAAAGAGAGTTAATGTGATGAATTTGATTTAAGGTAAGATAAAATTTTAAAAAAAATAGTATTAAATAATTTGAGAGAAATATCAGTATGTATTAACAGAATAAGAAGATAGTGAGTGGAATAAAAAAAATGAATGAGAATTAATATGAGAAATTTAATTTAATATGAAGAAGTGAATTAATGTAGGAGTAGTAGTTGTGTTTGTTGGTAAAAGGGGGTTAATACAGCAAATGAGAGTAAATTAAACCATCTAATAACCACATTTCACATTACTTTTAATATTTTTCATATTTTTTTCATGGCTAATTGAGATATGCTCAGTTTTTAATTTTTTTTTAATCACTTTTTTAGGACTTTTATCAAATTTTTCTGTTTATCGCCTTTTTTTTACTATAAATAATTTTTTATCACTTTTATTAAACCGTTATCCCCTTTAAAATAATATTGTGGCCTTTTTTAAAATTTTTATCACCATTTACTAAATTGAATAGCTTTTTAAATTTTATCACTTTTTAAAAATGTTTTAAATAATGTTATCACCTTTTATAAAAAAATTCACCTTTTCATAAATTTTAGCATCTTTTCCTAAATTTTTATCATTTTTAAAAAGTATTTATAATTTTTTAAAAATTTTATCATTTTTTACGCCTTTTTCAAATTTTTATCATTTTTTTTAAACTATGGTCGCTTTTTATAGGTGTTTATCGCCTTTTCATATCCTTTAAGGGTTAATGACAACATCCCTCTATGGTCTAATGTAAGTTACACTTTACCCTCTATCTTTAAAAACTAATACTTTACCCCAACTTCATTTGTAGTGTTTTACAACAATTCCTAACATCCAAAATTGAAACATCTGATAAATAAATTTCATTAATTTTAAGATTTTTCATATTTATTTCGTAGCTAATTGAGCTTCAAAAAATATTAAAATGATTTTACACAAAAAAATAGATATACAAGAACGAATAAGTCAACCACTAATTTAGCGGGTAATTTTCTGGGGAATGTGGTTCACAAAGTGGCCCCTAAATACATAACAGTTGTATAAATTTTAGGTAAAATGGTTAAAAAATTGGCCACTAACCATGTACTAGTAGTTTCGACTCAAGCCCCTAAAATTGAACCACAATACCCCACAATTTGTACAACAAAAAAATGTGATTCATATTATAGCCCCCAAAAAGCTCACCATAAATGCAGCCGTTGCATAAAGTGGGCCCTCAAATTAAACCACAAAGGGCCTAGAAAGTGCACCACAGAAAAATGGTTAACATTCTGGCCCCGAAAAGTCAACTACTAATTTATAGATTTATTTTCTGAGGAATGTGGTTCACAAAATGGCCCCTAAATACATACCAGCGATATAAATTCTGGGTAAAGTAGTTAAAAAACTGGCCCCTAACCGTATACTAGCAGTTTCGACTCCGGCCCCTTAAATTAAACCACAAAAAAAAGCGTTTATATTATGGCCCCCAAAAAGGTCACCACAAAAAAATGATTAACATTCTGGCCCTGAAAAGTCAACCACTAATTTAGCAATTTATTTTCTGGGGAATGTGGTTCACAAAGTGGCCTCTAAATACATATCAGCGGTATAAATTCTGGGTAAAACGGTTAAAAAATTGGCTCCTAATCGTGTACCTGAGGTTTTGACTCATATCCCTCAAATTGAACCATAAAACCCCGCAATTTGTACCACAAAAAAATCCGGTTCATATTATGGCAGCGAAAAAGGTCACCACAACTGTAGCGGTTATATAAAGTGTCCCCTCAAATTAAACCATAAAGGCCTAGAAATTGCAAAACAAAAAAGTGGTTAATATTATGACCCCGAAAAGTCAACTACTAATTTAGCGGTTTATTTTCTAGGGAATGTGGTTCATAAAGTGGCCCCTAAATACATACCAGAGGTATAAATTCTGGGTAAAGCGGTTAAAAAATTGGCCTCTAACCTTGTACCAACGGTTGCATAAAGTAGCCCATCAAATTAAACCATAAGGGACCAGAAATTACACAACAGAAAAGCAATTAATATTCTAGCTTCAAAAAGTAAACCACTAATTTTGTCATCCGAAACATTTTTTATTACTCAATTAGAAACTTCATAAGTTCTAGAACTAAGTTGATAAAACACTAAAATTTTGACGCCTGAAAGTGTCATTTTAGCCTAAATGATTTGTGATAACGTTTTTTTCTCTAACTAAACGCTTTTTTTTCTCTAACAAATGCTGTTGTTTCCCCTTAAACACTTTTTCTATTTTTGTTAAACACTTTTTATTAAATGTAATTATTAGTTCACCAAATTTAATTATTTTTTAATTTCAACAATCAATAAGTTATTTAATAATATATATCAAAATGGTTGCAACTTATTTCCTATGTTTTAAAATTTATTTATCATCATATTTTCCATTTTATCTACTAGTATTACATATCTAGTAACATGGTTTTCAAAAGTAAAAAGTAATTTATGAAAGAGTTTTACCCATTAGCTGGTTTGTTTCGCTTATAAATGTAATGATATGTTTTGTTTATAAAGGGAATAAAGATCAGACAGATAAAATAATTTATAATATTATATTAAAAAATTTATTAGTGGTAAATAATTTAGGTAGAAATAAGAAAAATTGTATTAAATAGTTTGAAAGGAAGAGAGGAAATGTCATGAGTTTGATTTAATGTGATATAAAAGTAAAAAAAAAACAGTTTTAAAGAAGTTGAGAGAAGAAGCATCATGTATTAATAGAATAAGAATATGGTGAGTGGAATGAAGAAGGAATGAGGATTAATGTGAGAAATTTGAATTAATATGGGGAAGTGAATTAATGTAGGAATAGTAGTTTGTGTTTGTTAAAAAGAAGTAGTTAATACAACTAGTGAAGGTAGATAGGTGGATGGGAGTAAATATGGAAGTAGAAGTTCAAAAATTTTAAGTGCATCTTTTTCATATTTGTATCTCAACATATATAAGATTAATGTAGACATGTGAGAAGAAAATGTAAGTATCAATTATAGGTAAAATCATAAATGGAGGATGTGTGAATTAGAAAAATTTGTGAAGGATTAGCTCAGTAGTAATAGTTAATTTATTTGTGAATATTTAATTTTGAAGGTTTGCCAAGTGCGTAGTAAAAAAGTTAAAACTAAGAGCCTTTCTAACTAAAACATATTTGTTTGGACTAAATTGCTTTTGTTTTTAATAAGTCACTTTTTTCGTGAATGAGATGTTTTTATTAATAATAAAAAAGCGACGATGAGTTAGCGATATGTTACATATTAATTGTTTTCACCTTTTTAAAATTCGTTAACCGTTTTCTACTTTCTTTTGCTTTTTTAAATAATATTAATGCATCTTAGCAATTTTTTATTTTATCATTTTTTTACAAATTTATCGCTTTTTTGTTTTTTTATTTCCTTTTTAAAATCTTTATTCCTTTTTGAATTATTATCATTTTTTAAATTTTTAATCACCTATTACTAATTCTTATCAACTATTTATAATTTTTATCGCCTTTCTAAAATTCTTCAAGCCTTTATCACATTTTTTGTTTCCTTATCACCTTTTTAAAGACTTTATCTTTCCTTAATTATTATCACCATTTTTATTTGTAATCACCTATTAATAATTATTATCAAATTTTTGAAAAATTATATAGCTTTTTTTAGGTTTTAATCATTTTTTTAAAATTATGATCAATTTTTTTAATTTTAAATAAACTTTTAATAATTATTATCCATTTTTTTACAAATTATATCACTTTTATTTATTTATCACTTTTTGAAAATATTTATTGCATTTTTTAATTTTTTATCACTTTTTTAAAATATTTATTGCATTTTTTAATTATTTATCACGTTTTAATAATTATTATAGCTTATTTCAAATTTTTATCACTTTTAAGCATTTTCTACTTTTCTTTTGCTTGTTTAAATAATATTAATGCTTTTTTTAATTTTTATTTCATCACTTTTTTAAAATATTGATCGCATTTTTAAAATAGTTTTTGTTTCTTTAACATCCTACATATAAAATCTCCCAACAAAGTTAACAGTTAAAATCAAAACAACAAATTTATTAGTTAAAATCAAAATATACCGGCTGTAAGGGGGTGAGAAACGTGGGACTCCAGGTCTAAGTAGACAATCATTGAAGGTCAAAATTTCTTCCGAGGCGTTAGTCTTTTGATCATGGATATCCTGAAATCGCAGGGTAATTCTTTCACATAATCTCCAGCAGCACCGTGAGACATTGTTTGCAGATGAAATATAGGAATATGAAAGGTGAGGAGTGGGAAAGATGGGCCTGGGGGCAATGAGAGCATAAAAGAATAGAGGAACATTAAATAATAGAGTTACAAGGGGTAGGTGTAAAAATTCAAAAGGGGTTGGGGAAATTTAATAACGGGGTTTTACGAGGCTCTGTTTTTTTCGCAAAATTAGATTCAAAAAATCGTGTTAATCCAAAAATGTCGGTGGGCATAAGGAAGCGAGCCGGGTCGGGTAAATGTGGCGGGTATGAAATTGTTTAGTATTTTCAATTTTGCCACCCCGTAAAACCTAAATCTCGCTTTCTGTCCCTTTGGTTCCAGACCAGAAATCCGTGTCGGCCGCCCTTCGTCTGAGGCACCTCCGTAGGTCCTCCACCTCCGCCACATCGCGTCTCTCTATCCAGTGACACTGAGCGTCGTGGAGCTGTCGCCTGAGGTTCGATTGCTCATCCTTGTTGCCTAAGGTCAGTAATTTTTTTTCCCCTAATCGTATCTGTTACTCTTCTCTCCGTCTCTGATTTCCACTTTATCTTCCGGCAATCGGTGTCGGCGTACCAGTCCCCGTTCCCACCTAGTCGCGTTCGGTGACGCGTTGGCCGGTTCCATCCTGTCTCCCTCTGGCTAGTGTCTGTCTCCCTCAATTTTCTTCTCTCTGCCCCTCTTATCTCTCTACTCAGTGTCGCCGGCGTCGGAGATTGATTCGTGGGGCTGCGGGCTGCTTGTTCTGGTAAGTACCTCGGTGAACTTCTTTCTTGATGTGATTTTGGTTCTTGGGTCCTGCTCTGGTTCTGGTTTATTCTGTTATTCTTGTTCCGATTTTGGATGTTATTGTTAATTAGTAGATAGTAGGAAGGCTAGAGGGAAATTCATATCAGCCTTCAACAGACCAAAATTTCCCACTCTGACACGCCCAGTTCTGCTCAGGAAATTGCTGCCGGGTAATTGATTGAAAGTTGAGTTCTGAAAGCGGAGCAAAAATTGGAGATCTTGAGGAAAATAAACTAACCTCTTGTGTTCCTTAGGGATGGTAGATTCAGAATTTGCATAAGATTGTAGCTATTAAAACAAGAAAAATGTTTCAGATTTTAGTCTTACAAGTATTGAGAAGTAGATAAGCAGGTTTCCAGCAGATCAGAAACATTTATTGATTCTTGAAATTGCTGGCCTTGATTGGCTTTTCCAGGCAATTTATCAAGCAGCTGAAACACAGGTAGCAGCTTCCTCTCTCTGCAGTTCCATTCAACCAAAAGACCCCAACACTCGTTCTCTGGTTTAAACCCAACCTCTGCCAGTCCAAGCAATACAGTTACTGCATCATCAACCTTCCCAGCTTTACAAAACTGAATCAGCAACTCGTTCGAAGTTGCATGATGGGGCCAAAATTTCCTATCCAACATCAGACGCAACACATCCTTTGCCTTCTCCAACTCACCACTCTGGGACAACAGATTCAGCACAATCCTGTAACTTGCTTTGTTCAGATAAACCCCCTGATAAGGTAGATTCTCAAGCATATCAATAGCTTCCTCAAACCTACGTTCCCTGCACAATCCTCCCAATATCACATTAAAGGTTACAACATCAGCTTTACACTCCTTTTCTTTCATCTCTCTTAGCAACTCCAAAGCTCCATCAGTTCTGTTGCCTATTTCGGCATTTAGCATAGACCAGGGGAGGGGAGAGAGGTAAATTAGAGATTTAAGCAGCAAACATGTGAATATTTTTATCTATTTTCTCATAATATCTGAATATTGATTCGATTACCTCTCGTTTCAGAATAAGCTGACATTTTCCTTATTTCTATACATATGAACATACGCATTGGAATACATATGAAATGTTTACCTAAAGTTGAATAAGCAGTAAGATAAATATTTTTCATAAATGCAGTTCTGTTGTTGTGTTATACATTTGTGATGCATTTGATTGTAAAGGTTCATACTCTGGCGTCACCTGAGTTTGTTTTTAATTTTGCGTTACCATTCATTTGCCTTAGCATCTAGCCTTATCTTTGGCTGAGAAAATATGTTCTGTTGCAAAATTGAATATCAGAATATTTTTTAACCATACTAATTTATTTATTTATTTTAACTTCTTATGTAGTATGTATTTTATAACTACCGAAACTTACCCCATTCACATATAAGCTGGAGATTATATGCTCTCAAGATGCCATTTATGTATTGTCTTCGCTTATGCTTTGTTTATGGTTTATCTTTTGACAGTATGATTCTGATGACACGCCGATTGACTAATCGATCAAGCCTGTGGTTTAAAAGCTGGAACCGAAGGTTTGCAGAGGCCATGCTAGGGTAATTATACCAGGGGTCTTACCCTGGTTTGAGTGTACACTCTGCCTTTTTCATCTCTTCCTGAATTTCTTGCCTACTGACATTCATTCATCATTCATTTGGGACTTTTGTCACTATTTTTTTCAGGAATGGGATTGGCTGCTGGGATTGAGTTGTGTTTGTGGTCATTTGCTACACGCCTTGCAAACCTTTACTATTTGTTCTGCCAGATGCTCTGAAATCCCTGTCTCTTCAGTTTTGCTTGCTGCTGGTATATAGGTAGTTTTTTAGCTTTATTCATGTTAAATTACTCCTATATCCATTGTTTTCATTTTGGCTGATGAGAAAAGTTGCTCACTTACACAGAATTGGTTTATATTAGTTGTTAAACATGCGGTACTTGCATTTTTGTGGTTGTGTTATACTTGAGTCCTTCAGAAGGATATGAATTAGTAACTATAAAACAAATCATTGCCTGGGTTTTGTTTTCATTTCCAGTTTTTGAATTGTATGGTACTTCTCAACTAAGACACGTGTTTCTTCCATTGACATTGCTCATTTTATTGTTGAATATTCTGCCACCTACTGTACACAATATTATGAGCTATTCAATGTCACTTATATACACATCCAGGAGTCCAGATTAAGAATAAGTGGAGGCTACTAAAGAATACCTACAAGGAGACAAAGAAACTACTAGGCTCTATGACTTCTTGAATTTAAATGGTTTCTCTTCTCCTTAATTGCTTACTGTAGAAATGTACCCTTCATGTTATGTACCTTAACCAACTACCTAAGACCAGCTGCTTTGTGTATTATAGCGTACTATTGCTCAAAACATTGCTACATGGTTTATATTAATTTTTTAAGATGCGCTAGTTGCATTTGTTTGGATGTATTATACTTGATTGAATAAGAGTGCTTACCAATTATATTTCTGTTCATTGCATCCTGTTACGACTGCCTGTATATAACCAGGGTTTTTTGTTTTAGGTGCTTCTCATTTAACTCTTGGATAGGGTGCAAAATCATAAGCGTGCCTAGGATCTGTCTGAAGTATTATATGAAGCTGCGTAACAGAGTTGTAGACTTTTCTCCCACTTGCATTTCTGTCAAAAGCTACTGGGTAATTTCCCACTGTTTTTCAGCATGATTTTCTTTGATGTTATCTCGTACCCATGAATCATACATGCATTGTCCATGATCATGCTGCTAATTAACATCGTAGTTTACAGATTTTGTATTTTGGGTACATCTTAAGATGTTTGTGTTTGTTAATGCTGTGTTATGACTAGTATGCCATGTGACACACATCTATGTGGGTTCCCTTGGAAGTTGAGGAAACGAGCTATAATGTTTGGCATCAATGTTCGTGGTCATAATGGGATCCTGAGGAGATTGTTAGAGGGCCACGGGCTGATTGGGACCCGGCTACCACCGACATTTTCTGTTGGTGGGCTGCAGAAGCGGCTGAGCAGAACTTAATAAAGGTGGCCATTTAACAAAAAATGGCTGGACCTACATTTTTAATGGTTTCCGGCAGGAAACTGGTTTGCCATATAGCAAGGTCCAGATTAAGAATAAGTGGAGGCTACTAAAGAATACCTATAAGGAGACTAAGAAACTACTAGGCTCTATGACTGGGCTAGGGTGGGATTATGAGCAGGGAACCATACTAGCAGATGATGATTGGTGGGAAGCTCGAATTCAGGTAACTTTTCACAAAGAACGATCTTTTTTTTTTTTAAAGGCTATTGCTATACTGCTTGTTCTACTTCTTCCATTTTGAATAACTATAAAATGACATGTCCCTGTAACTTTTAATTGCAGCAAAACCCACTGGCAGCTACACTCAGGGGTAAGCAGATACCCAACTTGGTTGACATGGAGAGGATGTTTGCTCCTGTTCGAGATTTGTCAGGATTTGGTTGGTCTGCACAGATGGGTAGCAATCCGCGCATCCCTAACTTGAATGGGGATTCAGCGGACTCTGTTGCAGAAGATGTTGGGGATACTGAGACCCAAGAGCCGATCCATCATGTCCCCAATGGTAGAGACCAGCCAGAGGGTATGAGGTCATCGATCCCAAGACGGGCAGCACAGAATTCAGGTGTCTTCCATGCTGTCGGCGCTTCCCATGTCCCTTTCCATGCTGCCGGCCCTTCCCATGTCCCTCCCGTGGGCATTTCACATGAGGAGCCCCGTTCTACTTGAAAATCCAGCGGACGTAAGCGGAAGTCTGGCGATCGTGAGCGAATAGAAGCTCTTTCAAAAATAAGTGACTACCTCACCACAGGCCGAAAGGAGGAATGGAATGAGCTTGCTCAAGCAATGTCCGATCCAAATGACATAGGAGTCGTTATGAGCAAGGTAGCGGAGTTACCGGGTGTTACTTGTGCGGATCCATTTTGGATGGCAGCGTATGATTTTTTCATGGAGAATGAGAGAGCCATTCCTGTGTTTCTTCGAGGTTGTTGTGGTTCTACGGAGGCTCAGATGCATTGGCTGTGAGCTCAGGTACAAAAACGAGGGGGAGGGGCCATCTGAGCAGGGCATGTTTAGCTATTTTCCCCATCGGTTGCCGTAGAGAATGATCCATGTTTTCCTTCAATAAACACTATGTATGTTTAAACGGTAGTGTTGTTTGATGAAGTTTGAACTGATTGCTTGTTACTAATACTAGTTAGGATGAGTCCCGTAATGATGGAACGGTCTGAGTTTGTACCAATGAGTTCCAAACCTGTAAATTGCTGATGATTACTGTTGTTTGTAACGTGTTAGTGTTACAGTCACTCGCATGAGCCATGCACGACTCATCATACATTTGATTCATTTCTTTTAAAGTGTCGGCCTTCTGACACTGAAGTCATGTGGTACACTCTTTTCAGGTCGAGGTTGTGCCGTTCTTTGAATCAAAGTATACCTTGTTTGTGTTGCCATTCATGTATTTGGGTTGTTAATTACACCAATAAGGATGCGCAACATTATACGACGACTTAAAACGTTGTTAGGTCAGAGGAAAGTAACAGAGAATGACACAATATCAAGAGCGGCGATTGAGGATATTATAGCGGATGGATCTGGGAGTTCACAATCAGAGCAACAAACAAATAGAGAACCCATTCAAACAGGGGAACAATTGTTCTAGAAATTAACAGAAAGGCTTGACGATTTTTTTGATGAATATCGAATGATTGTGCCTTGTTTTTGGGAGTTGCATAATACCTTGGTTCAACATTACGGGTTTCATGGATCAAATAGCATGACTAAACATGAGGCATTGGCAATTTTTCTCAGCTTGTGCGCGTATGGAGACACACAACGCAGACTTGGTCGCTGGTACGAACATTCGGCCTCAACAATAAATGTGTGGTACAAAGTTGTTTTGGAAGCTGTATGTAAACTGGCAGAGGATGTTATAAGACCAGCCGCTTCAACATTGTCTACTGCTTCGGAATATGTGACGGCAAGATGCCAGCCGTTTTATAATGCCATAGGGGCTCTTGACAGAACACACATTCCTGCTATAGTTGAATCCGAAGATCTACGTCACTACTACATTGGCCGAAAGGGAGAGCCGACGCAGAACGTTCTTGTTGTGTGTGATTGGGACATGAGGTTCACCCATGTGTATGCTGGCACACCCGGGTCGCAACACGACATGGCTGTTCTACGAAATAGTATGGGCAACTCGACTTCTGGATTCCCATTTCCACCGTAAGGTACATGATCATAACTATTGCCATAATTTGTGCTTTGCTAATACTACCATTTTTGTGTCATTGTTTTATATATATCGAAACAAATAAAAGTGTTTATTTCCCACTTATCCAGGCAAATACTATCTTGTGGATTCCGGATATGCAAACACCCCTGGCTTTTTGGCTCCATATAGGACAGCTCCATATCATCCGTCAGACTTTAATGGCAGACCACCGATGGGAATAGAGCATGAGTTTAATTACAATCATGCATCGTTGTGAAATATCATAGAGAGAACAATAGGGGTTTGGAAGAAGAAATGGAAAATTCTGAGACTGATGCATGAATTTGATGCAACAGTGCAGGTCAAATTAGTTATTGCCACTGCTACGTTGCACAACTTCATCCGGAACTACAATGCTGATGATGAAGATATTGCAAGTGCACTGCAGGGGAGGTATACGCAACATGATGTGGGAACATATAATTCACTACCTTGTAACGAGCTGCATTTGGATGGGAACGTAATGGCTCACGTGAGGGATGAAATTGCACAAACCCTTAATCAAGGGAGAATGATGCGACGGCAACAGTCACGCGGGCGCGGACGACACAGCGTTAGCTGACCGACCCCCTTGTTAATAAGAAATGAGAACAATGCGCAGAGTGTGTTTTACCACCTAAATATTTTGTGCTTTCCATATCAGTATCAACATAATTGCAGTATGTAATGTGGACATGTAGACCTATTTATGGGACATAACTGATTTAATCATTTGACATGATGTTTCTATCTACACGCCATGGCTTTGATAACAGTGAATGTATAAGTCAGATAATTCAGTCAATATAACATGTACAAACATAATTGGCAATAGTGAACATTATCTCAAACAGACATGTACAATCTGATCCGTAACAGCTCATTTAAGAATGCCAAACAAACATAATTGTCAACCAGAACTACCTGTACGCCTAAAATAACTGGTTCACAACAAGCCGTTTACAACATTCGAGGGACTGACACCAGTGCCGTAACAGGAAGAAGTAACATATCCAATAAATTGATAACAGTGGGAAATTACCCAGTAGCTTTTGACAGAAATGCAAGTGGGAAAAGAGTCTACAACTCTGTTACGCAGCTTCATATAATACTTCAGACAGATCCTAGGCACGCTTATGATTCCGCACCCTATCCAAGAGTTAAATGAGAAGCACCTAAAACAAAAAACCCTGGTTATATACAGGCAGCCGTAACAGGATGCAATGAACAGAAATATAATTGGTAAGCACTCTTATTCAATCATGTATAATACATCCAAAGAAATGCAACTAGCGCATCTTAAAAAATTAATATAAACCATGTAGCAATGTTTTGAGCAATAGTACGCTATAATACACAAAGCAGCTGGTCTTAGGTAGTTGGTTAAGGTACATAACATGAAGGGTACATTTCTACAGTAAGCAATTAAGGAGAAGAGAAACCATTTAAATTCAAGAAGTCATAGAGCCTAGTAGTTTCTTTGTCTCCTTGTAGGTATTCTTTAGTAGCCTCCACTTATTCTTAATCTGGACTCCTGGATGTGTATATAAGTGACATTGAATAGCTCATAATATTGTGTACAGTAGGTGGCAGAATATTCAACAATAAAATGAGCAATGTCAATGGAAGAAACACGTGTCTTAGTTGAGAAGTACCATACAATTCAAAAACTGGAAATGAAAACAAAACCCAGGCAATGATTTGTTTTATAGTTACTAATTCATATCCTTCTGAAGGACTCAAGTATAACACAACCACAAAAATGCAAGTACCGCATGTTTAACAACTAATATAAACCAATTCTGTGTAAGTGAGCAACTTTTCTCATCAGCCAAAATGAAAACAATGGATATAGGAGTAATTTAACATGAATAAAGCTAAAAAACTACCTATATACCAGCAGCAAGCAAAACTGAAGAGACAGGGATTTCAGAGCATCTGGCAGAACAAATAGTAAAGGTTTGCAAGGCGTGTAGCAAATGACCACAAACACAACTCAATCCCAGCAACCAATCCCATTCCTGAAAAAAATAGTGACAAAAGTCCCAAATGAATGATCAATGAATGTCAGTAGGCAAGAAATTCAGGAAGAGATGAAAAAGGCAGAGTGTACACTCAAACCAGGGTAAGACCCCTGGTATAATTACCCTAGCATGGCCTTTGCAAACCTTCGGTTCCAGCTTTTAAACCACAGGCTTGATCGATTAGTCACTCGGCGTGTCATCAGAATCATACTGTCAAAAGATAAACCATAAACAAAGCATAAGCGAAGACAATACATAAATGGCAGCTTGAGAGCATATAATCTCCAGCTTATATGTGAATGGGGTAAGTTTCGGTAGTTATAAAATACATACTACATAAGAAGTTAAAATAAATAAATAAATTAGTATGGTTAAAAAATATTCTGATATTCAATTTTGCAACAGAACATATTTTCTCAGCCAAAGATAAAGCTAGATGCTAAGGCAAATGAATGGTAACGCAAAATTAAAAACAAACTCAGGTGACGCCAGAGTATGAACCTTTACAATCAAATGCATCACAAATGTATAACACAACGACAGAACTGCATTTATGAAAAATATTTATCTTACTACTTATTCAACTTTAGGTAAACATTTCATATGTATTCCAATGCGTATGTTCATATGTATAGAAATAAGGAAAATGACAGCTTATTCTGAAACGAGAGGTAATCGAATCAATATTCAGATATTATGAGAAAATAGATAAAAATATTCACATGTTTGCTGCTTAAATCTCTAATTTACCTCTCTCCCCTCCCCTGGTCTATGCTAAATGCCGAAATAGGCAACAGAACTGATGGAGCTTTGGAGTTGCTAAGAGAGATGAAAGAAAAGGAGTGTAAAGCTGATGTTGTAACCTTTAATGTAATATTGGGAGGATTGTGTAGGGAACGTAGGTTTGAGGAAGCTATTGATATGCTTGAGAATCTGCCTTATCAGGGGGTTTATCTGAACAAAGCAAGTTACAGGATTGTGCTGAATCTGTTGTCCCAGAGTGGTGAGTTGGAGAAGGCAAAGGATGTGTTGCGTCTGATGTTGGATAGGAAATTTTGGCCCCATCATGCAACTTCGAACGAGTTGCTGATTCAGTTTTGTAAAGCTGGGAAGGTTGATGATGCAGTAACTGTATTGCTTGGACTGGCAGAGGTTGGGTTTAAACCAGAGAACGAGTGTTGGGGTCTTTTGGTTGAATGGAACTGCAGAGAGAGGAAGCTGCTACCTGTGTTTCAGCTGCTTGATAAATTGCCTGGAAAAGCCAATCAAGGCCAGCAATTTCAAGAATCAATAAATGTTTCTGATCTGCTGGAAACCTGCTTATCTACTTCTCAATACTTGTAAGACTAAAATCTGAAACATTTTTCTTGTTTTAATAGCTACAATCTTATGCAAATTCTGAATCTACCATCCCTAAGGAACACAAGAGGTTAGTTTATTTTCCTCAAGATCTCCAATTTTTGCTCCGCTTTCAGAACTCAACTTTCAATCAATTACCCGGCAGCAATTTCCTGAGCAGAACTGGGCGTGTCAGAGTGGGAAATTTTGGTCTGTTGAAGGCTGATATGAATTTCCCTCTAGCCTTCCTACTATCTACTAATTAACAATAACATCCAAAATCGGAACAAGAATAACAGAATAAACCAGAACCAGAGCAGGACCCAAGAACCAAAATCACATCAAGAAAGAAGTTCACCGAGGTACTTACCAGAACAAGCAGCCCGCAGCCCCACGAATCAATCTCCGACGCCGGCGACACTGAGTAGAGAGATAAGAGGGGCAGAGAGAAGAAAATGGAGGGAGACAGACACCAGCCAGAGGGAGACAGGATGGAACCGGCCAACGCGTCACCGAACGCGACTAGGTGGGAACGGGGACTGGTACGCCGACACCGATTGCCGGAAGATAAAGTGGAAATCAGAGACGGAGAGAAGAGTAACAGATACGATTAGGGGAAAAAAAATTACTGACCTTAGGCAACAGGGATGAGCAATCGGACCTCAGGCGACAGCTCCACGACGCTCAGTGTCACTGGATAGAGAGACGCGATATGGCGGAGGCGGAGGACCTACGGAGGTGCCTTAAACGAAGGGCGGCCGACACGGATTTCTGGTCTAGAACCAAAGGGACAGAAAGCGAGACTTAGGTTTTACGGGGTGACAAAATTGAAAATACTAAACAATTTCATACCCGCCACATTTACCCAACCCGGCTCGCTTCCTTATGCCCGCCGACATTTTTGAATTAACACGATTTTTCGAATCTAATTTTGCGAAAAAAACAGAGCCTTAAAGGCTAATGACAACATCTCCCCTATGGTCAATGTAACTTACACGTTGCTTCATATCTTTCAAAACTAACACAAAACCCCACCTTCATGGGGTAAAATTCATATGTAGTCCCCTAACTTTAACGATCTTCCTAATGTGGTCCCTTAACTCAAAAAGTGGCTCTTAAAGTCCCCTAACTCAACTTAAGTGTCCTATTTTGGTCCCTACCGTTAGTTCTACCGTTATTTTGGATGGAAATTGCTTACATGGCAGGTATATTGCCACGTGGCAGTCTCTTTTATGATAAGAACTGATTAAATTGGAAGAACAATAAAGTTCAAGCTAAAATTGGCACAAAAAAAAATTTTAGGGACCTAAAACGATAGTTAACCCAATCTTCCCCATCGCCGCCCCACTCCAATCAATCGCCTCCGCCGCCCCTCTCCCTCTTTCTGCCGATGCTCCATCTTCCTTCTTCCCGACAGACACTCCACCTTCCCCCTTCATCCACAGCCCCGCTGGTTGGTTGTTGAATCGCGCCTCCGAAGCCGTGAATCGCCTCAATTCGCCTAGCAATGGCGCCCAGCCTCGATTCGCCAGGAAATCGCTCAGATGACAGTCGCCCAACCCACAAACCCTCATCCCACCAGTGACCGACGCGAATCCGTGAATCCTCAGAGGTCTCTACTTCTCTCTCGCCCGAATGTTGATGGAATCTCGAATTGCGCCAAGGGTGGGAACGGCGGTGGGGGCGAGGAGGAGGAGATATCGGGTGGGGGCGGATTCAAGGGAAAGAATGGCGATTCCCAGACGGACAGAGGAGGGCGTCGAAAGAGGAGTAGCAGTCGCACGATTTCGCACAAATTGGAACTTGGAAATTGGAAACGGGTGCGAAGAAAAAATGGGCAGAGGAAAACGATAGGGCGACCAGAGGAGAAGAAGTGAGTCGGAGAGCGAATAGTCTCTCGGCGAATCGAAACCCAGGTGAACGACAGACATCGGCGATTCCGTGGCAAGAGCAACTCGTCTGCACCTTTTAGGTTATGGATGAAGGGGGAAGGTGGAGCGTCGGTCGGGAAGAAGGAAGATGGAGCATCGGCGGAAAGAATGAGAGGGGCGGCGGCGACGATTGATCAGAGTGGGGAGGCGATGGGGGAGATTGGGTTAACTATTGTTTTAGGTCCCTAAAATTATTTTTTGTGCCAATTTTAGCTTGAACTTTATTGTTCTTCCAATCTAATCAGTTCTTATCATAAAAGAGACTGCCACGTGGCAATATACCTGCCACGTAGGCAATTTCCATCCAAAATAACGGTAGAACTAATGGTAGGGACCAAAATAGGACACTTAAGTTGAGTTAGGGGACTTTAAGAGTCACTTTTTATGTTAAGGGACCACATTAGGAAGATCGTTAAAGTTAGGGGACTACATATGAATTTTACCCCACCTTCATGCCTTAGTGTTTTACACCTTCTGTTCTCCAAAGTTATATTGCTTTTTTGGGTTTTAATCACTTTTTTAAAATATTTATCACTTTTTTAAATTATTATCAACTTTTTTTAATTTTAAATCACCTTTTAATAATTATTATCATTTTCTTACAAATTATATCACTTTTTTAAAATATTTATCGCTTTTTTGAATTATTATCACTTTTTATTTTTAATCGCCTTTTAATAATTATTATCTCTTTTTTTACAAATTATATAGATTTAACCGTTTTACCTAGAATTCATACCGCTGGTATGTATTTAAGGGCCACTTTGTGACCACATTCCCCAAAAAATAGACCGCTAAATTAGTGGTTAACTTTTCAGGGCCAAAATATTAGTCATTTTTCTGCGGTGCATTTTTTGAGCCTTTGTGGTTTAATTTGAGGGGCCACTTTATGTAACCGCTGCATTTGTGGTGAGCTTTTTAGATGCCATAATATGAACCGCATTTTTTTTTTATACAAATTATGAGGTTTTGTAGTTCAATTTAAAGGGCATGAGTTGAAACCGCTGGTACACGGTTAGGGGCAAATTTTTTAACCGTTTTACTCAAAATTTATACCGCTGGTATGTATTTAGAGGCTACTTTGTGAACCACATTCCCCAAAAAATAAACCGCTAAATTAGTAGTTGATTTTTCGAAGCCAGAATGTTAACTGCTTTTCTGTTGCGCACTTTTTGGGCCCTTGTGGTTTAATTTGATGGACTATTTTATGCAACCGCTGCATTTGTGGTAAGCTTTTTTGGGAGCCATAATATGAACCACATTTTTTTGTGGTACAAATTGTGAGGTTTCATGGTTCAATTTTAGGGGCATAGGTCGAAACTGCTAATACATGATTATGGGTCATTTTTTTAACCACTTTACCCAGAATTTATGCCACTTGTATGTATTTAGGGGCTACTTTGTGAACCACATTTCCTAGAAAATTACTTGCTAAATTAGTGGTTGACTTATTCATTCTTGTATATCCAGTTTTTTTTGTGTAAAATCATTTTAATATTTTTTGATGCTCAATTAGCTACGAAAAAAATATGAAAAATCTTAAAATTAATGAAATTTAGTTATTAGATGTCAGGAGTTATTGTAAAACACTACAAATGAAGTCAGGGTAAAGTATTAGTTTTTAAACATAGGGGTAATGTGTAAGTTACAATAGACCATAAGGGGATGTTGTCATTAACCCTTAAAGGATATGAAAAGGCAATAAACACCTATAAAAGGCGACAATAGTTTTAAAAAATTGATAAAAATTTGAAAAAATCGTCAAAAATAATAAAAATTTTAAAAAAATTATAAATATTTTTAAAAATGATAAAAATATAGGAAAAGGCACTAAAATTTATGAAAAGGTGAAATTTTTTTTTAAAAGATGATAAAATTATTTAAAACATTTTAAAAATGGATAAATTTCAAAAAAGCTATTAAATTTAGTAAAAGGCGATAAAAATTATGAAAATGTGATAAAAATTTTTAAAAAGCTAATAATATTATTTAAAACATGATAAAATTTTAAAAATGTATAAAATTTAAAAAGTGATAAAATTTTTAAAAAGGCCATAATATTATTTTAAAGGTGATAATGGTTTAATAAAAATGATAAAAATAAAAAAAAATGATTTACAATAAAGAAAAGGAAATAAACAGAAAAGAAATTAAAAAAAGTCCTAAAAAAGTGATTAAAAAAATGAAAAATCAAGCATATCAATATTTTTTAAAGTTCGATTAGTTTTTAAAAAAAATATGAAAAATCTTAAAAGTACTATGAAATGTGGTTATCAGATGGTTTAATTTACCCTCATTGCTGTATTAACTCCCTCTTACCAACATACACAACTACTACTCCTACATTAATTCACATCTCCATATTAAATCAAATTTCTCATATTAATTCTCATTCCTTTTTTTCATTCCACCTACAATCTTCTTATTCTATTAATACATATTGCTATTTCCCTCAAATTATTTAATATTATTTTTTTTACTTTTATCTCACCTTAAATCAAACTCATCACATTAAGTCTCTTTCTCTCAAAGTATTTACCATTATTTAATACCATTTTTTTAACTTCTATCTACATTATTTACCACTAACGTGTTAACAATTATATTTACTGAATTTTTTAAATATAATATTACACATTATTTTATCTTTTTACACTTTATTCCCTTTATAAACTAAACTTATTTACATTTACAACCGAAATAAGCATGTAACCAGTAAAAATCTTTCACACGCTACTGTTTTATTTTTTATTGTTTTCTTCAATAGCCACTGCGGCAACTTGCCGTAGCGGCAATGCAGAATCTTCCAAATGAATAGCATAGTTCTCTGGCATAAGATGGTTTGGAGGGTGTAATTAGAATATGTGTTTTCTATGTTGTGTGCCTCACTTCTTAGGCACTAGTACCCCAGGGGTACTTATGTTATCCATCTCTATGGTGTTTATTGGGGGTGAGTATGGTTGAGTAAATCCGAAATCCAACTTGAATCACCTTGCTTGGTTAGATTAGATTGGATAAAAATAGATTATGGTTCGTATGTTAGTTCTACATTTGTTAGAACTATCGATTTTTGGATTTCATGTGGAACCAAACCAATATGGAATCAAACTCGAGGTATATATATAAATATATAAAAAAAATTATGATATTACTAAATTGCTTATATCTTTATGTGTGAACATGTACATTAAAAACTATGATATTAACAAAAAAACTATCGTATTACTATTTTACTTTATTTTAATTTTAAGTTGATCATTTTTTATATCATGTTCTTACCATTCAAATGATTAGTTAACACATGAACATGCTTTGAAATAATGAATAATTTTTGTGTCACTAAAGGAGAATTCACTAAAAAATTAATTTCACCTTCTATCAATTCAAATTTCAATATTTAATATTGATGAAAAATTTTATTTAGAAAAATTTGCTTTCAATTTTAACAGTTATGGATAAAATTATTTTATTAAACCAAATAACTTTTGAATTAAATAACTCATTCCAAAAAACTCAATTAATAAAGATTAAAATTAAAAAAAATTGGCCAAAAAAATTTAGAGACTAAGACATGAAATGAAAAAGCTTTAGGTATTAAAATTTAATAATTGATGGTGACCAATGTTTTGCTCTAGAATATAGTACATAAAAAATTAAAAAAAATCAAGACTGAAGGAGCACATAGAAAGGATATAGTTAAATAGTTATTACTCCCTCCGTCCCACATTCTTTGAAACAGTTGACTTTTGACCATAGTTTGACTTGAATTTATTTATATTATTGGTTGTTAGAAAAAAAATTAAAAAAATATATTTAGAAACTAGAGGTCTTTATTTATCATTTATATAGAAATTATTTTTTATTTATATACTAAAAACTAAAAATAAAAAATCATAGATTAATTGGTAAAAAGTGAGTGTTTCAAAGAATATGGGACGGAGGGAGTATTTATTAAGTTTGGGACTAAAACATAATATGGTTCGAGCTTAGGAACCAAAATGGGAAAGGAAAGAAATTCAAGGACTGAAATCACAGTTTAACCATAAGAAAAAGTGAAACAGGGGACACTAAAAAAATTACAATATAGCCCCCCAAGACACAATTTCCTTGAAAGAAGAGGACCGAACTTAAAAAAAAGTCAATCATGTCAGCAGAAAAGCAAAAACAAAAAGGAATCGGTACTGTTTTAAAAAGTAATACTGTACATGTTTAAAATGATGGATGCTTTTTTCTTGTTAAAGAATAATTAACTAAAAAAATTTCTTATCAACTTAAATTCTAATTTTTAATATTCATGAGAAATTTATTTAGAAAAATTCACTTTGAGTTTTAACAATTATGAATCAAATTACTTTATTAAACCATAAAACTTTTGAATTAAATAACTCATGTTACAAAACTCAATTATCAATAATGAAAAGATATGATGGAAATAGAAAAATTGTGTTTAATTTATTTTGCTTTAGAAAATTGTACATAAAAAAAAAAGAAGTTTGGGGAGTAAGAGGGCAAATAGAGAGAATATTAAGCAATTATTAAGCTTGGGGACCAAAACGTAATACTGGTCAAAATTAGTGACTTAAATTGCAAAGGTTAAAAATTCTAGTACTGAAAGCGCATTTAACCACAGCAAAAAGTGAAGCAGGCATGAACTGAAAAAATTGCTATATGAGCCCTCAGGAATCTATACACTTGCAAAAGTGGGACCAAACTTAAAAACAATCAATATAGTCCAGAAAAAAGCAAAAAAAAAAAAATTGTGGCACTATTCATGAACAGTAACCTAAATTCGGTAATTAATATATAGTTATAATATACATTTAAACGTTGGCTAAGTTGTATATTATGTTAAATATTTCTTAAATTGGTTATAGATAATTTTATTGGATTACAAAATTTTTTATTATTATATCTATTTTATAGAAATAAAAAAAAATGAGAACCAAGCTCATAGTTCTCGTTCTGTTTGGTTTTCATAGGATTTTTTTAAACTTTCCACTTTCTAAATTGGTCCAGTAAAGGGGAACGAACTTGACCCATAGCTCTAGGTGAAAGCTCTAGTTGCAAGATTTGTTTTCAATTTTAGTGCATTATCAGACTCTTCAATATTCCACACAATATTCAATATGATAGATACATTTTCAAACATTTGTTTCATATAGCACTATCCATATTTTTTCCTAATTTCTTAATTATATTACTAAATATCGTTGTAAAAAAAAAAAACTAAATATCGGTGTACTCAAAAGGCCAAAATCCGTTATTCATCCCTCAAGTTTGGTGATTTGCACGAGTTAGACCCTAAAGTATGACTCATTATGACCGAGTCCTTTAAGTTTGATAAACGTTATGACTTAGTCCTGAAACAAAGCAGCTCCACTAGAGACATAAAAGATATAGAATTTGTTCTATACAATTACACAAGTTAATTGTTGGGCGGAGTTTGCTTTATCTATTTTCAAGTTGTTATGAGTTTATAAATGAAATTCATGTACAAAATTAAAAAAATATAATTTTTTTCCAATAGAATCGGTAACCAAGAATAAATTTGGACTTCGAAGTATATTAAACTTCCATTGCCGGTGTTCACTGGAGAAGGCAAGCACAATCGAGACCGGTCATCATTGTGGCAGCTAATTTGCTAAATCTGGGCAATGCAGCTGATTTGCTAAATCTGGGCAATGCTCATAGACCAGAGAGGGATCAGAATAAGCAAAAGAGCAGAGAGAGGAGACAAGGTACCTTAGAAATCATCCATATCATTGTTCAGGATTATGTCGGTACTTGTAGACAATATCTATGCTCTAAAGTACCCATTAATATTGCTGGTCATGGAGGCTTTTCTCTCTTGATCTACAATGGAGACATTAACTTGTTCCATGATCAAGGACTTGGTTCCACCTGGTTAAAAAAAAAGTTAGCTTTGGTTAAAATTGGACAATAAATATTTGTATCAACAAATATACTAGCCAATCAGTATGGCTAATTTGCTTTACCTTCCACCATACTAAGTGGGATCAAAAGTCATGTTATCGTGAAGTTTATTCTTCATTTTTGTTATGTAAATTTAAGTGGTACCATATCAGTTACAACAGCCAAAATATTTGCAATTTTAGGATCACCACATGTATCAGAGCTTCAATCTTTCTGTGCATCCCAAGAGTACTCGAGAGACCAGACAGGTTTTTGTACTAAGCAAGAATATTTAGCATCTGCAGCAATCATATGAAGAAGGCCTGCTCACTTCATGTTTCGAAAATCTGAAAAATCTTGATATAATTTAACTACAAGAGCCTCCTTTCTTTTTCCTATTCCCAACCCAATTGGCACTATGCTTCCTCCTATTTCCCACCTTCTATTCCACCTCAGCACAATCCCAGACAAAGCTTTTCCACATCATCCAGAAGAGTAAAGCTTCTAAGTTTCCATCCACTTAAGGACTAATTAGCCGCAACATTTTTCAAACTTAAAAGACTAAGTCACAATGAGTCATACTTTGGGGACTAATTCATGCGAGTCACTAAACTTAAGGGATGAATTGTGTATTTAGGCCTACTCGAAAATTACGTCGTCACCGCAGCCAACCTTTTTTTGAGGTCTGGTAACCCAAACAGGGTTTGTAAGAAAGGATTTTCCATTGTATTGTGAACAAATTTACCGGACCATATTTACTAATTTTAACCGTGATATTCACGTGATTGTTACATTGACAGTGAGCTAATTGAAATTTTTAAATTTTTTAATATCCAATTGATCTTTTCAGAAGAACTACCCAGAAAATGTCCCAGGCCTCAGGGTACGTAATCAGCTGGTTATTTCCTTGACGAGGAGGAAGAAACCAAGCGCATGATGTCAAAAGCAAAGAAGCAAACAAAACGCTGCCAGACGCCTGGTCTGTTGACCAAAACACATCAAATTCCTGGACTCCATCACATTGTTCCTTTCGTGCGATCTCCGCCTCGTTGCTGACCTCCTCGATGCATCATGCCATCGCCACAATCACACATCTGTTTCCCCTCACATAATATGTCTGCCCACGTCCTCAAACTTCAGCCCAAGTGGTTGGGTTTAGGACATCAAGGTAAATTAGGAATTTAAATCCTACCTCTATCAAATTTTTTATAAAAAAAATTAGTTATGTTGGTTCAGTAGTCTTTTGAATTAAAAAAAAGTAGAGATTTCTTCATTTCTTAATTACAATGTATCTTATACCCTTGTACTTATACAAATTTTTTCTTATTACAAAAAATGTGTGTGTGTGTGTGTACCTTGTTCCCACCAACGACTGTTTCAGGTGCACTTTCGCTGTATTTTGTGTGAGTATTAAAAATTTCAAGGTTTTAGAGGAAAAACTCACCCAAGTTCATATTCCCGCTTTGACTTGTAATGTCTTGTTTCATATTTTGGGTACCAAAAAAAAATCATTTATAACAAAATTAATAAACCTCACTTCATTTTCAGCTGTTAATCAAACTGTAACATACTAGATTTTTTAAGCCTTTAGTACATATAAATAATACTACATCTATCCAAAATTCTTTAAAATAATTGTGTTTGACAGAAAAAAAAATTGTATTTGTTGTTTTCATTTTTATCATTCATTTTTTGCATGTAAATCAATAAAAATAGAAATAGTGGATATTGAAATTATAATTTAAAAAATAGAATAGTAAAATAATTTAGTAAATGTAGAAATTTAAGACAGTCTAAAATAATATTTCCTTTGTCCCAATTTAGATGAAATGTATTCCTTTTCTGTATGTCCAAAAAAGGTTAAAACGTTTTCTTTTTTGAAAAATTTTAAACAATCAATTTATCTTCTTACCAACTTTTAAACTTTCACTGCACAAAATTCAATAAAAAAATAATTTTTTTAATCTTCACTCAATCTCCCATTGAACAAAACCCAAAAAAAAATTAATTATTATTTAAAATCTCACTATATAAAATCTAAAAAAAATTAATTTTAGTTTCATGGACATAATTAAAAAAAATAACACAAATTTCATATACTTTAACATCCGTATCTAAAAAAACGTTTTACGTATTATGGGAATGAGGGAGTAAATAATAAGAGAACGTGAGAAAATACAACTTCTCTCCTCCGCCCTGACATTCAATGATCCGCTGAATGTCATCGCCCGTCATTTACTCTGGACAGACAGACAGTTGCGTGTTCGGCTTAAATGCGCAAGTAGTCCCTAAACTTTTTTGACTTTAGCAAGTTAGTCCTCTAAAGAAACTCATTGTGACTCCATCCCTCAGGTTTGTTAAATATGTGATTTAGTCCTTGGTTTGATGGGTAGATGATGGCGTTACTTTTTCCAGGTCATGTGATGTGAGGCTTGCTTTGTGCTTAGATGGAAAGGGAGGAAGATAGGAGGTCAATGGCTTCAAGTTAGTGAGAAAGAATAGTTCAAAAAAAAAAAGGTCAATGCTTTAGGGGACCATATTGGCAATAGTTTGGCCTGTTTCGTAGGGCTGAAATGAGTTGGGCCGAGCACGAGCTCGCCAGGCTCAAGCTCGGCCCATCACTATTCGGTACTACTCGAGCTCGAGCTCGAGTTGCTCGAGTCCTTTTTTTTTGGGCTTGAGCTCGGCTCGAAAGTGCTCAAGGCTCAAATACAAATATGAATTTAAAAAAAATCTGAAATTAAGAACAAAAAATATAGATACAAAAATCCTAAACAAAATTTAAATACCAGGTGCGACGAGCCACAGCCGACGACAACCAATTGTGCTGTGCGTGGTGCTGATTCTGAAGCGTCGGTGTCGCAAAGTGGAAGCGTCGGTCCATCGGAGACGAGAGGGAATCGGAATCCACTGTGAAGTGCGAAGGCGAGGCTGCGAGGAATAGGAATTACCAAAGCCGAGACACCGAGGGGAGTAGCCAACGCCGAGTAAATGACTGGGTGGGGAGTCAGGGCAGGGGAAAACCGGGACGGGAGTCGGGACTCGGGTCATGGAGTCGGGATTCAAAAGGGACTCGTGAGATAGCCGATGGGGAGAGTGACGATTTGAATGAAGGCGCTGATGAATTTGACGGGGATGATCTGAATCTGATCTGAATGAAGGCGCTGATGAATCTGATAGGTGACAGAGAGTCGAGACTCGAGAGTCGAGAGATTGTGCCTGGGTCTGGGACTCTAGACTGGAGTCTGCGAAAGGCCGAGAGGGAGTGGGGACTAAGGGGAAGGGCTGAACTATCGAAGGGGAGTGGACTGGGACTAAGGGAAGGACCCAATAATATAAATATCGAGCCTCGTAAGCTTGAGGGCCTAAAGAGCCGAATATGTGTGGGCTCGAGCTCGGCTCAAAAATAATTCGAGCCCAATTTTCCACTCAAGCTCGAAAATACCCGATTTGAAAATCTCTTACTCGAGCTTGAGCTCGAGCTACCCGAATAAAACCCGCCTCATTTTCAACCCTACTGTTTCGTAGAGAACGGAGCATTGAAAGGAGAGAGAGAGCTATGAACCAATTAGTCAAAATTGAGGAGGTGGACCATGTTTATAAAGCTTTTCTAGTTAAAGGTGAAAAATTTATGGAAAATGACATTAATCTCCCCTGAGATTTGGCAAAATCTACGAATGCCTCCTCGCTGTTTCAAAAACCTACAATTGCCCCCACAATCTTTAACACCGTTAATCTCCGTTAAGACGAAAAAGGGAAGAACTATATTTTACTATCCTAACTTTCTTTGTTTAATAACTTTGCCCTCCAACTTCCATCCCTCCCACTCTTCATCGCCTGGATTCTTACTCGCCGGTGAAAATCGTAATCAAATCAAAGACAAAATCGAATCAAACATCCAGAATCAAATCATAAAAGAGTCAAAAACCCAGAATAAAAAAAAATGGGAAATTGAATTAAAAACAAGAGAATACCAAATCAAAACAATAGGAAATCGAATTCAAAACCAGAACAATCATCTGAAACCAGAACAATCATAACAATCGAATTCGGGTGCCCACCTTCCGGAACAAAAACAATCAGAACCAAACGAATTGGACCTTCAGGCAACGTGCCTCGCAACCGTTCTCCCCGGTCACCGTCGCCGAATCTCGGTTCTCCATCGAAGAGATCGACTTAGCGATTCTAGGTTCTCTGGTTTCGTGATTCCAGGTCATCCGCTGTAGGACAGGGAGATTCGGTGAGGCGACCACGACCGAGATTCGACTCTTCGACGTCGATCTCTTGTGATTGTTTGACCGAGAAAATGGACCAGAGAGAATCGGAGTGGGGACCGGAGAGAATCAGAGAGAAGACCGACGCGGCGAGGACGACAAAGATTCGGCTGTTCAACGTCGATCTCTCATGATTGTTCGACGCCGATTCGACTATTCTATCTCAGGCGACTATTCGACTATTCGATGCCGATCAGATCGTGAGAAAGGCTGTTCACCGGTCCTCGTCAGTCAGACGTCGTTGGTGGCTCCTTGTCCATCAGTCCTCGCCGGTCCTCGTCGGTCGTCGCCTCCGACGCAATCCACCGTGCCTGTTGTACTTCCAGCCCTTGCTTAATTGGAGAGTGGTGTTGTTCACAGATTGTAACAGTAAGAGAGAAGAAGAAAAAGGAGTTAGGGCTAAGGAGTAGAGCGGGAGGGATGGGAATTGGGGGGCAAAGGTATCAAACAAAGAAAGCTAGGATAGTAGAATAGAGTTCTTACCTTTTTTGTGTTAACGGATATTAATGGTGTTAAAGATCAATGGGGGCAATTGTAGGTTTTTTAAACAACGAGAAGGTAATTGTAGATTTTGCCAAACCCAAAGGGGATTAATGTCATTTTCCTAAAATTTATTGGTTTATTAATGGTGTTGGGGTATTGATTTGTCTAGTAGTTGATTTGTAAATGGTGTTGGCTTGTTTAATTATGGTGGAATTAATAGTTTAAATGAGAATGGTTTAATGAGCTAAGAGAATAAATGTTTAGTTTTGGGCTAACATGTGAATTTTAAGGGTGCTACAACTAGTGTTATATAAAGAACTTATTAAATATTTTTTTTTATTTTATTGGAAGCACTAGAGCAGTTTAATGATTAATTATACTTTTATGTTTATAGGACAATAATTGATGGTTGAGTTTACTGTTTACTTGCACCATGGTAGTCGATTTATTAGAGACCCAAGAAGTAGATATATTGATGGCAATATATACTCAATGATTTATGATGAGGACAAAATTTCGTATTCGTGTATAATGCAAGAAATTAACGAGTTTAGTTATGATAAAAAGCTTGTGCAAGGAATTTATTTTTGAAATTGGCCGAGGGAGGCAACATATTCTCAATGTTGCATGATGACGAATCAACAATTGATATGGTCAAATATGTGGTCAAAAGTGGTATTATGGAAGTATATGTTGAGTATTATGTTGATGGCCCACCATTGAGTAATATTAATATATCAACTTCACATAATTCTTGCTATAAGGTTGGATTGGGAGTTGATGACAAAGTAGATGTCAAAGGAAAAAGGGGCTGTAATGTTTAATTGGTTAAAATCCCAAATTGACAAGGACTTTGATAAACTTCTATGTGACTTGGAATTAAGAACCGAAGGCAATAATCCTATTGGACTTAGAGGAGTATGGAGCTGAGATTAGTATTATCTTGGCTTATAATCTAATGAAAACGAAGAACTACCATATACAATTAAGAATTTTAAAAGTTGGTATTCTAATGAGGCTATAGGAATGGTAAATTAGAATGCTTTTAAAGAACTTAGCACTATTCCAAAGAGATTAGATAGAGGAAAAATGGAGGCAATGTCTAAATGTTAGGATATGCTTGTAAATGGGTATTAAAGTGAGACATTAGCAAATTTTGAATCGTGGATTTGTTGCTCGGATAGTGATAGTGAAAGTGGCAGAATTATTGTAAAAGAGGAACTAATTTGGATGAGGTATGATGAGAATGCAGCAATTTGTCACATTAAGCTAAGCATGGTATTTAAATATCATATTCAGTTCAAGAAGGCTTTCATCAAACATTCAATACAGAACAAACGTGATTTTACCTTTATCAAGAATGATAAGACAAGAGTTCGAGTACTTTGTAAAGCCACTGGATGTCCGTGGATGATTTAGGCTTCATTGGGAAGGATGAAAGCAATTTTTCCAAGTCAAGGTTTTCAATCTGGAGCATTTATGCTATAAGGTTCAAAACATCTTAATGAAAAACTCGGTTTGGATGGCTGATAAAGTTAGAGATGTAATATCATGGCCTCCTGGTACAATCTAAAACATTTATACTTGCTCAAACATTTACACCACCATGTTATATTTCTCTCTTTAGCCTTCCATTCTCAGCTTCTACCCTAAACTTTTTGAAACATAGTTCCCTAATAGGATCCCTCGAACAATGGCATAAAATTGGATCAATCACTACAACAAATACATAATCATAGATCAAAATTATAATAGAATAAACAAAGGATTCAACATAAATCATCAGCATGATTTCAATTTAACACCACCTGCACACGATCTCACAAGTCATCAACCACCCGGCTATATCCACACTTCTTGTTATAAAGAAAATGAATAATTAAGGTCAATGCAGCATAAACAGAAGCACTAGTAGGCATGGACCAATTGAATATAACAATAATTCGGTACACCAGCAGTTGTGTAAAGAACTATGAATGTCAGTGGCAGTAGAGACTAGGCAACACAATTAGAGCAAGCAGAGGACTAAGCAACAGTGGAAGTAATTGCAGCTTTGCTCAAAGATGGTCATCGAACGGGGGTGGCACAGGCTTTGCTTGGTCTCATATTTATCTCAATCCCTAACACTTTTCTCTTTGCTTCTGTTTTGCTTTTGGTTTTTTTTTTATAGAATTGTTAATAAGCTTAAGGGTTGGCTTTGTTAGTGGGCTTAGGGGTTTAGATACGTTTTTACATATGCATCAAGTTTGAAAAGTGATTCAACAGCATTTTTGGTAGCTAGTTGGGCTTTTGTAGGACTTTTAGCTGTTTTTTTTCTAAAATAGTCTCACTTAGTGGGATCTTTTTCAACATTTTTTTAAGGTTGTTAGGCTTAAAAGGTTCTTTAGTAGCATTTTGGAAAATTAGTCAGGCTTAGATACATCTTTACTTATATTTTTTTAAAGATGTTAGAAATGATGTGGACTTTCCTCACATTTTTCAAACAATGCTATTAAAGTTATGTCACCTATGTACCTTTTTGTTGTAATGAATCCACATGATTGAATCACACCCAATTTTTTCTTCAACGCTAGAGTCATCCTTCACAAATCGATTAATCACCAACATAATAAGCATTAATCATTATCAACGAATCCAATTAACCATTACAGAAATTAGTGTCACTTAGCTTCTAGTATCACCCGAACCTTCGAACACCCATAAAACCTTCAACCAGCATTCTTCATATCCTTCCATGCCGTATATAGCTTTGCAGGGAGACCATAGAAGCATTTCTCCATCACCTTAACTTTTACTTTTGAATTCGAGATGGCATCCCATTTCAACTTGGCTAATGACCCTAACATGGAGGCTCGATTATATTTTCTGTCTTCGTTCATCTCCATCAGCAGGCCATTTGCTTCCCCCAATTTGCTGCCTGTCAAAACCCTTGACCGAGCAACTGCTACCACTCAACGAACAGCACTAGAATTTCATCACCTAACAGCCTCATAACATCATTAAAATCACGTGACTTACACCTGCATACTTTTCCATCACCTAGGGACTCGTCAACTTAATCGAAGTTTTATGACCCAAATGCATAACTAATCAAAGTTACAATACTAAGTCATTAAGAGTCAACTTTTAGGGACTAACTAGTGCGAGTTAGTAAAATTTAGGGACCACTGGCGCATTTAAGCCATGTGTATTCTATAGAGCAAGTTATTGTACTCAACCAAACTGTAATATGTACAAAAGACTTTCTTCGTGTGTACCAAAGATTACAACATTTATTGCAGGCAAGTGATTAAAGTGTGCAAAATTAATGATACTTTTCTTTTCATTTTTACAAGTGTTAGTGATAAATTGTCACTTTCAAACTTTATTGGTCTGTTTGAACATTTATTCAAATGTTTTGGGTTATTTTATAAATTTTATAAAAATATAAAGATTAAAATGAAAATTTCAAAAAGTTCATGGAACAAGTTGAAATTTTTTTAGAAATGTAGGGACTAAATTTTAATTTTAAGGTGAGTATTAAATTGAAGGAAGGATGATAAATTAATGATAGTAAACTTACTAAATATAAAAATGTTGAAAAGATTTTTAGTCTATTAAAAATTATATATGTTATATATCTTTTTTGAATGGAGGAAGTATTTGTCTATGCTTCGTGTTTAGACTTGATGCTAATATTTTGTTTTGTTATACCTAGTCTAACACACTATAAAGTATAAACTCCTAATTCTAATTAATTTAGGAATGTCTTTGAACTTTGAAGCAAATCACTAGATAGTTTTTTGGAAATTCTAACATTAATCGCTGACAGTAATGTAAAATAGGTCTAAATGATCTAATTCCTTACAACATCGAGTGTAGCCTCTTGTGAGGAAGATATTATAAGCACTTAAATCAAACTGATAGATATAAAGGTATGAAAGTGGAGCGCTTGAATAAAATTGAGGGTCATTAAAGATTTCATACCTCTTTTCCTCTGCCGGTTAGCTGGAGGCGGTTGACATGAACTCTACAATCCTGGATACAATTGTTAAAACCAATAATGTTCATCCAAATTTGAAAGACTTTTCCAGGTTCCGGAGCGGAAATCGTAACCAATCGGTGGAAACCCGTTCACGTTTGTTTTTTGCTTCCTTTCTCATGGTCAAAATTTTCGGTTGCTTCTATTTCCTGCACCTCCTCTCTGCAAAGCCTCCATTTCCATGGCGTCCAAGACCCTGAACCTGTCCTTCTTCCTTATACCCATCTTCTTTTCCTGCCAGCTGAACTCCGCCGGAGCAGCAGAAACATGGGTCAAGGCTGGTTACTGGTACGCCAGTGGCGAATTACCCAGCCGCGACATCGACTCGACCTTGTTCACTCACCTTCTGTACGCCTTCGCCAACGTGAATAATTCCACCTTCCAGCTCTCCAGCGCGGGCTCCGAGGAGCTCATGACGAGGTTCGCCGCCAACATCAAGCGCAGAAACCCTCAGGTCAAAGCTATGATGTCTATCTGGAATGGGATTGCCGCTACTGGGAATTCTATTTCCGGCCTGAAAGTTGATTATTCCGTGCTCTCGTCTGTCATCTCCAACAATTCCAGTCGGAAATTGTTCATTGATTCTTCGATTAGAACTGCTAGGCTTCATGGGTTTGATGGGATAGACTTGTTCTGGCTATGGCCTAACGGTACGGACTTGACTAGAATTGGAATTTTATTCCAAGAATGGCGGGCTGCAATTACTTCCGAGAGAAGGAACAGTGACCAGGCCCAGTTGATCTTGACAATGGCGGTTCCATATGTGCCTGAGATTGATTCGGTGACTTATCCTATTGAACTTATTAGCAAAAATGTGGATTGGGCGCATGTTGTGGCCTATGATTACCATTTGCCCACAAGAGAAAATTTCACTGGTTTTCATGCTGCTCTGTATAATCCCTCCAGTAACATTACTACGGATTTTGGAATCACTCGGTGGCTCAACCAAGGATTTCCAGCTGAAAAATTGGTTCTGGGTTTGCCATTCCATGGATATGCTTGGAAACTTCTGAGCTCCCAGGAGAATTTTGTTGGGGCCAGAGCTTCTGGTCCAGCCATTACTACCGATGGCTCAATAGGCTACAAGGCCATGAAATCTTACATAAGGGACTATGGTTATGGAACTGCTGCAGTTTACAATGGAACTTATGTTTCAAACGTGTTCACTTTGGCTACTGCCTGGGTCAATTTTGATGGGGTGGAGACTGTTAGAGCAAAGATTTCTTATGCCAGGAAGAAAGGATTGATTGGCTATAATGCCTTCCAGCTTTCCAATGATGATAACTGGGAGCTGTGTCTTGCAGGTACTGATTTCTTATTGTTTTTGCGTTTTGGTATTAATTCTCCTGTGCTTCTTCTGCATGTGAATTTGAACCTGATGTACGGATGCTTAACTTCCTTCCTAAGCAATAGAAGATGGTATAGCATTTGTGGTTTGAGACTGCTGAACCGTTGAAGTGTATATTGAAATTAAAGTGTGTATTGCATCCACAGCTCAAGGAGGAAAAAGAAGTAACAAGCACTGGTTATTGCTGATAGTTCTACTTCCGCTTTGTCTAGTGGTCATTACAACCGTAGCTGCACTGGTCTATTACTGCCGAGGAAGAGTCATCAAATCAGAAGGTAATTGGAAATTATAAGAACATTTTCAGTGTTTCTTTCATATTTCATTATCATCTTCATGATTTATCTTTTCTCCACGGTCTCTCATTTTGGCTTACAGAAGAGATGGCGTTGGAAACTGTTAGTCCAAGAACTACCAGAGCAGCTGCTGTGACGTTTGGCAGTGATGCTCCCCATCTGCAAGTTTTCAGCTTTAAAGATATTCAAGCATCCACAAATAACTTTTCAAATGAAAATAAGCTTGGAGAAGGGGGATATGGCCCTGTGTACAAGGTATTGCGTAATTGTCAAGTAATGTGAGGGTTTAGTTCGAGCTAAGTAAAAGAAAATGTGGCTGATATCTTATACTACCGTTACAAATTTGATTTGATAGGTCGTGAACTCTTCCTGAACAAGATTAGTGCTAATGTAGGTATCCATTTTGGTAGGGCATTTTACCGATGGGGCTGCAAGTAGCTGTGAAGCGACTATCTGCAACTTCTGCTCAAGGAAATGAAGAGTTCCAAAATGAAGTCACACTTACTGCCAGGCTTCAGCACGTAAATCTAGTCAGAGTTTTGGGATATTGCACTGAAATGGAAGAGAAGCTGCTAATATACGAGTACATGCCAAACAAAAGCCTGGAGCTCTACCTCTTTGGTAAACCATCTGATTCTGATATCCTGATCTTGCTTCTATGCTCGATGTCCCTTTTCATGGCAAGTCGGTTGCCTTAATGATACTGATCATAGTGTTTATCATTTTTCCAGATCCAATCAGACGGTTCACCTTAGACTGGAGAAAGAGGGTGCAAATCATTGAAGGGATCACTCAGGGGCTCCTATATCTGCAAGAATATTCAAATGTTACAGTGATTCATCGGGACTTAAAAGCCAGCAATATTTTGCTGGACAGTGACATGAACCCCAAAATATCCGATTTTGGGATGGCTAAACTTTTCAAGAAGGATACATTTGAAGCAAACACCGGCAGAATTGTTGGAACATAGTAAGTAAATCTGTTTCTTTCTGTGCTGTTTGATGTTTGCATGCTTTACAAATGCTTTTAACACATGCAGCGGCTTTGTTCCTCCTGAATATGTGAGGAAAGGTATATACTCTATGAAGTATGATGTTTACAGCTTCGGAGTTCTGCTTTTGCAAATCATAAGTGGCAAGAGAACTACTGGCAATTATGGACCGCGTGAGAGTATAAGCCTCATGGAATTCGTAAGTTACTTGAGGAAACTTATGTTGTAGATTAAAAGTCATACAAGAGGTTTATGACTACCTCCCTTGTGCCTTTTGATACACGGGTTTCCAGGTTGTTGAAGTCATTCTTGATCAATTTCAGCTTCTTGTTACTATATCTTCATGTAACAGAAAACTGTTGACATTGGGCTGAATCTGATGCAGGCATATCAATCATGGAACTATGATAACATTTCAGATTTCGCTGACACATGCCTGGATGATTCATCTTCGCCTTGCAAAGTTGCTAGATGTTTGCAGATAGCCCTCTTATGCATCCAAGAAGAACCCGAGGACAGGCCAACCATGTTAGAAGTATTTTCGATGCTGAAGAACGATTCAGTTGCAATTGCTACGCCAAAACAGCCAGCTTTCTCTCTGAAAGAAGGCAAAACTTCTGCAAGCACTTCCACGTCACAGCAAGAGATATACTCATACAATTCACAGATTTCTCAAGTAGAACCCAGATGACATCTTTTTTTCCTTTTCTGAACTCAAGTTAGAGGTCATTTTACGTTTATAGATTGAGAAAGGGGGAAAATGAAATCAAGGACAACGAAAAATATTAGTCGGGAATGCCATGTTTTGTTGCTTCATTAGCCTGGAGACTTTGTTATGATTAGCATAGGATTTAGAATTGTGATTATGGTTAGATGATTTTACTGTTCAGGTAAACCTTGCCTCATCTACAAGTGATTGCGTTCAAGTTCTGGGGAAAATTAAACCAGAAAAATAAAAACAAATAGTTTTCACTTAATTAAGGGGCTTTCTAATAAGACAGACAAATATACTGAACTTAGTTGCATGTCTTCCCTTCTTGAATTTCCACCGGAAGCATAAGAATATAAATTTAAGCCAAATAAACCAGCGGTACCCTGGGCTACAAACCCGAGTAGGAGCAGAAGAGGAAGATGTATGAATATTATGGACAGATGTGTAATTGGACATAATTGTTCTTTTATAATTTTACCCCTAAAATCTTCTTTCCCAAACATTTTTTCTCTCTCATTGCCGCCCTCGCCACCGGTCTTCTATCATCGCTCCTGCGATCTCACAATCTCGCTCCAGCAATCATCTTCTCGTTTCGGCAATCGTGTTCTTGTTCTGGCTACGACTTCCGACTTGTAGATCGAGTTGATTTTGGCCGTGAGCGGCCTTGTCGGAGAACTGTTGAAGAGATTTGTGGCGAGAGGCGACGACATAGGAGGAAGCCGAATTGATGAGACAAGGAGGAGGCTGAATCATGGTTGAGGGCGAGGTCGAGGAAGGAGCAACGGAGCAAAAAGGTGATTCAAAGGAGGTCGAGCGAGGAGATTTGGGTCGAGGTGGAGGGAGTAGGTGGAGGAGATCAAAGGTGAGAGGCGAGGATATCAGGGGACAAAATCGGCAATGCGAGGCCGAATCAGGGAGATGCGAGACCGAATTGAGGAGATGCACAGAGATGGCCGAGGCGGAGCTAAGTGACAAGCCAAGGAGATCGGACGCGAGACACAAGAGGAGACAGGCGAGAAATCAGAGGAGGCTGGATCGACGAGACGAGGCAACAGATCGGTGATCAGCGTGAGACAGCGGATGTGGGACGGTGGCTACTGGAGGTGGTTAAATGGTGTAGCATATGGGAAAGAGGGAAGGAAAGGGTAGAAAGAGCGGACGAAGAAAGTATTACCTTCGTCTCATATTTTTTACACCCCTTTTCTATTTGGGCTGTCCCAATTTTTTTTATATTATTTTTTCTTTTGGTAAGTTTTACTAACTTAAATGATGATTATGCCCTTTACAATTCTTGTCAAATTTTCAAAATTAATTTTAATAATTTAACATCATCAATTTGGATGCAGCTGGGAGATTAAGCAAGGTGATTGAGAATGGTGCGACCGTACACAATGGTGGATCGAGAATGGAGATCAATAATGGTGGTCGAGAATGGAGATCAAGAACGAGAATGGTGATCGAGAGTAGAGCCGGAGAACAGAGATCAAGAACAGTGGTGGATCGATGACGGAGATTGAGAAGAGTAATTGAGAATGGTGCAATCATGCACAATGGTGGATTGAGGGAGATGATGGTGCAATCAAGTATTGTGGCAGATCAAGGAAGCAATGGGGCCATCGTGGAAGGCAGCGGATTAAGGAGGCGATAGTGCGATTGTGGACAAAGGCAGTAGAGCGAGGACCGGTGTGATCGTGGACGAAGGCGACAGATCGAGGACCCTAGACCCAGGTTCCATGGTTGCCATCGTTTTACATCCGGCAGTGCGGCATACAACGAGATGTAACTAGTTCTGCAGCGAGGATGGAAGGAAGAATTGAGGTCTGCAACGAAGGGAGCAGTGGAGAGAGTAAAACAATGAGCGTCGAAGAAAGGCTTCACAGGCAAAGAAGGAAGAAAGGAGTTGAAGGGGCAAACATGGAATAGAGGAGGAAAACAATAGCACATCTTGGTCTGCATGCAAATCCAAATGGTGCAAACAAATTGGGACGGAATGAGTATTAGTTATGAGAGTTTTATATATTTTTTAGACATTTCAATTTTTTTTTCAGACACTTTTAAATTTGAAGATAACTATTTTTTTGCATATTGTTATAGTTACTTTTATATTTTGAATTAATTTTTTTTTATATTTGTCAAGATAGTTTCATTAATTACTTCAGACATTTCTTTTTTATTATTTTCATGTACATTTATTTATAAAGGAAACAAATTATTTGCATATTTTTTCAAATATTTTTTTATTTTTCTTTAGATACTTTTATACATTTATTCAAATATTTTTTATTGTTTCAAATAATTATTTTTAAAGAGAATAAATTGTTTATATATTGGCTTAAACACTTTTAAATATTTTTTTAGATACTTTTCGATATCCAATCAGACATTTTCTTATTGTTTTGGAAACTTTTTATTTTCTGATAATAATAATAAATTGCTTGTGAATTAATTTAGACACTTTCAAATACTACATTAGAAATTTTTGCATATTATTTTTGGACACATTTACTCATTACTTCATACACTTTTACTTAATATTTTGGCAGAGAACAAATAGTTTGCATGTTAAACAGTCTGCATATTATTTCAGATATTTATATATACTTGTTCACATACTTTTTCCAATCTCTTTAGCTATTTTACACTTTTGTCTTTAATGCTTATACAGATGCGAGTAATAACGGAAGATTTGGTGGTAAAGGCGGCGGCGGGGGGATTAAGGGTAGGATCTCTAAAGAGAAAGGGAGTTTTGGTGAGTGACAATTTTTTTAATTTTTTTTTCATGAAAGTGACTTATATGTAGAAAGTTAAGAGTAAGTTAATATCTCTAATTAGATATAGATGTATACTATAATAATTAAAGCGGAAGCATGAAAATTGTGTATGAAGTAGTGAAAATAGAAAGTAGGAGCAGCTCAAACAAGCAGTGGCCAATGTAATACTACCTTACTCAGAACTCCAACTTCTTTGCCGTCAATTTTTTTGACTTATAGTTAACTTAAATTTATTTATATTATTATTTATTAATTTTTTAAATTATATTAAGAAATTACAAGATTTATAGTTTTTAATTTAATGTTTTTCAAATAATTTTATAAATAATTTTAAGTCAAATTTAAGTAAAATAATTGAAAACTAGAGTCAGGCAATTGAGACCCAAAAAAAAAAAAAAAACTGAGACAAGATTTTGTTTTTTTTTTTGTCTTAAATTAACAAAGCTGGTCTACATGGTCCGCACGTTACGTTTTGTCTTTCTCTGATTCAACCATTTCTTCAACATTACTTAACCTACTCAAGTTTAAAAAACTTCATTTCTGAGCAGCCCTATTAACTCCTTGATTTTTAACACTAAATGCATTATGACCTTTCTTATACATAAGCCCTCCTGTGGTTTGATCTAACTTACATTTTATCATCTTTATTTTTTAAAAACCAATACTTTAGCCTCATTTTCTTTATATAATCTAACAACAACTTTTGAAACCATAATTTAAACTATCTGGCAACTATATTACAGCAATTTAATTTTTTTTGATTTTTTTTACAACAAATAACCTGTAAAAAATACTTATATTCATTTGTAGGAAGGAAAATATATTTATAGAAAGAAAAAATTGACAATTTATAATATCTATTAATTATAAAAAATATTAAAGAAATTAAAATTATTAAAAGATTACTATCATATAGTTTAAATTAGGGTTTTAGAAATTTTATCGGGTAGTGAAAAAGAAAGAGAGGATAAAATATAGGTTTTAAAAAATAAGGGGGGCAAAGTGTATGTTACAGCAAACCCTAGGAGATAATTGTCAATTTCCGTAAAGTTTGAAAATTATAGTATACGAAACTATTTGTTTGAGTCCAAATTGGGTCTGCCGTCTGAGCCTGTTTACGCATAAATTCTATAAAATAAAAAGCGCGGGTCCTTTCAAGCTGTCCCAGAATTTATTATCTTATTACGATGAAATAATAATTTTAAAGAGGACCCACACTTTAACGTCAAAGTTTGGTTAAGGTTACATTTTTTTCCATGTTTGAAAGCCTACTCAAAATTATAAAAAGATAACCTTTGCTAGTTTGTCATAACATAATTCACTAAATTTAAATTGTCAAGTATTTGGATGGTTACAACCTAAATGTATCAAACGTAACTATTAAAGCCAGCATTTGAAAATTTAACTATTTTATGGTCAAAATACAAATACCAGTACATTCTATTGTTCATTAACGGTTTGACTAATCGGTGTATGTTTTGAACTTTAATATATAATGTTCACACATTAATTTGTGTGAGTTCATACCTTAAAGTATGACAATCATACTCTCACAAAGAGGATTTTTCTTTATCAAAAGTTATTCAGCTCAATTTCTTACATATTGTTATTTTATTTTTTAATTTCAGCGAAATATTGCTATGATTTATTACTCTGGGTGTAGGATTAATATCTGGAGGGTGGGGTGGATCTCCAGAACAGTTAACCTAAGAATTTTCCTATAAATGAGAATGTGTAATATCAAGTAAGATTTTCAAAATGGAGATCAAGAATCTTATTTCTTACATAGTTTGTCGTTTTATTTTTTAATTTTAGTTACGTATTGCAACTTTGGTTGCAGGAATAACTTTCGGAGAGTGCTTGGTCTCTGTAACACAGTTAACCTAAGTATTTTTCTATACTAACATTGATAAACTCGCGCTCAGTATGGTGGGATCGTGTTTAAGAATTTTCCTATGCATCAGAATATGTAATATTAAGGTAAAAATATTAAAATTGTCACTAATTTTTAGGTTAAGGCTCGAATCTATCACTATAGTTTTTTTTTTTTGCCCAATCTCCTACTAATGTTTTAAAATGAGCTCAAATATGCCACTGTGGTTAAAAAATAACGGAAAATGCGGGCCAATTCATTTTAATTTAAATTAATTGACTTATTTTTACTTTGTCATCTTTTTTGTCTAAAACCAATTTTTATTTGAAAGCCAATATTATGTAAATACAATAATATATTTGAAAGTAAATTTTTATGATGTTAAATTTTTATGAATTTTTATTTTTAAATGCTTTAAAATAGAAAAATTAATTAAAATTACAAAAATTGTATTTTCAATGGATTATTGCAGTTACATAATATTGGATTTTAATTAAAATTGGTTCAAGATAAAAAAGACATAAAAATAAAAATAAGTTATTTTAAAGTCAATTGACTTAAGTTAAAACGAACTGGTTAGCAAATAGTAAAAAGTTTTGAAATTTTAGGATAATAATATAATTTTCAAAAAACTACAAGAGTCATAGGTAATTAGACTCATCTCTAATGTTAGAGATTTCTCCGGCTTCACCACCGACAACATTGCGACTGGTCCAGCCTCATCTTCGGCAACATTTAGTCAGACCGAGGAAGAAGCACCAGTGGAGAGGTACAAGTAAAGCAGCCATCCAGCCATTTTATTAGATTGATTTTGGGATTAAAACTGCCGAAATCTTGAGCACTTCTCCCAAATTAGTCTCTAGTGTAACAATTGAAGTTTCCAAGAATAATAGCTTCATATTTTTTAGTTGAAGATTCTGGAAGGTTGGTTTCCACCACTAGTGGAGTTTTGAAAAGGAAAAGGAGGAGAAAAAGCATTGAAGACGGTAGAGGGAAGCATCGAAAATGACGGAGGGAATGCTTTTGTGTAGAGAAAAGACAGTTTTTCCTCTCAAATCTCAGTGGTGGTGATGGAAGGAGAAAAAGCTAGAAATTTTTTTATAATTGGCCGCCGCAGACAGTGACCGAAGAAGTTCAATGTTGTCATTTTTCATAAAAATTCTGTCAAAATTAACCCTAAAAATGACTAAAGGACCACTATTGGACAAAAATATGGAGGGTAGGGACTTTAAGATTATAGAATAAAGATTAGAGACCCATTTAGGACAACGCTAAAAAGTTAGGGATCATAAATGAAATTTACCCTATATAGTGGACTTCTTCGACACGAAAGATTGATTAGCCTGTCTCTCGTTTCCTTCTTGGGCTCTGCAACAAAACCAGCATTTCCATGGCGTCCGGAACCAGAAATTCTTTCTTTGTCGTTCTCTTCGTTTTCTTCTCTTGCCAACCCGACTCTCGAAGAGCAGCAGAAAGTTGGGTTCAAGCCGGTCACTGGTTATCCAGTGGCGAATTCCCCAGCAACGAAATTAACTCGGCCCTGTTCACTCACCTCTTCTTCGCCTTCGTCGATGTCAATTCTTCAAATTTCGAACTTTCCAACTCGAACTCGCTCTTGTCCAACTTCACCAACAGTGTCAAGCGCAGAAACCCGCACGTGAAAACGATGATCTCTATCTGGAACGGAGCTTCAGCAACTGCAAATTCGAATGCCAGGAATCAGGTCGACTATTCAGTTCTTTCCTCCGTCGTCTCCGAACCGTCCAAGCGGAAATCGTTCATCGATTCTTCGATTAGAACCGCTAGGCTTCATGCATTCGACGGAATAGACTTGTCCTGGATTTGGCCTGATAGTACGGACCTACCCAGGATTGGGGTCCTGCTAGATGAATGGCGAGCGGCGATAACTTCTGATGGAAGAAACCGGGATCAGCCGCCGTTAATTTTGACCATGGCGGTTCATTACTCGCCACAGATTGAGTCGGCGAATTATCCGATTGAATCGATTTATAGAAACGTGGATTGGGTACACGTGATTGCTTACGATTACCATTTACCCACAAGAGAAAATTTCACTGGTTTCAACGCTGCTCTGTATGATCCCTCGAGCAATATCAGTACAGATTTTGGAATCACTCAGTGGCTCAACAAAGGATTTCCACCGGAAAAACTGGTTCTAGGCTTGCCCTTTCATGGCTATGCTTGGAAACTTACCAATCCCCAGGAGAATTCTGTTGGGAGCAGAGCCTCTGGTCCTATTTATACTCTTGATGGGTCAATTGGCTATAAAGCTGTCAAATCTTTCATAAGGGACTATGGATTTGGAACTGTTGCAGTTTACAATGAGACTTATGTTGCAAAGGTGTTCACTTCGGCCACAGTTTGGCTCAATTTTGACGGGGTGGAGACTGTTAGAGCCAAAATTGATTATGTTAAGAAGAGAGGGCTGATCGGTTACAATGCTTTTCAGCTAGCCAATGATGATCATTGGGAGTTATCTCTTGCAGGTTTTCATCCTTTTGTGGAGTCATTATTTTGTGTTCTATTTTCATTGTGCTAGATTATTTGATAATCTGATTTTGAACCCACTAGCTTGCTTTCGTTTAGATTTGTCCATATGCTGTATCAAGCCTAACACTGGTTTGCAACTAAAGTGGGGTATTTGTGATGTGGGACTGGTCTCATTTTTTGTAATGATATGTGCATCCCTTTCGCTCTGAGAATCAAGGAATTGATACCGACTATGGGTGTGTAGCTCAAACGTATGGAAATCTCAATTTGTCCATATGCTATGTTATTTGTTGTATTGAGTTAGAAAAGTCGGTTCTGCTTGATGGGTGAAAATTTTTAGTATATGCTACATTGACAGCTCAAGGAGTAAACGGGGGAAGCAAGCACCAGTTATTGCTGATAGTTTTGCTTTCACTTTTTATAGTAATTATTCTTGCAGCAGCAACTGTCTATTGTTGTCGGAGAAGAAGAAGAATGAGAACCAAGTCAAAAGGTAACCAGGATTTGAAAGAACATTTCAACATTGATGTAGCGAGTAATGAAGCTTCTCTCATTTCCATTAGTGGCATTTGAATTCTTTTCCTTTTTGCTTACAGGACTTGTGGGGTTTGGAAGTGCTAATCCAAGAACTAATATATTGGGCGGAATTTTCGGCAGTGATGCTCCACATTTACAAGTTTACAGCTTTAATGATATTAAGGCTGTTACAAATAACTTTTCCAACGAAAATAAGCTTGGAGAAGGGGGATATGGCCCTGTATACAAGGTATTGCATGGTTATCTAGTAAAATAACTTGTTCCAATCCTTGCTAAGTATGTCTTCCTGAAAAAGAGTAATGCTAATGTAGATGTCCATTTTGGTAGGGTACCTTACCAACAGGGCTGGAAATAGCCGTGAAGAGACTATCTGTATCTTCTTCTCAAGGAAATGAAGAGTTCCAAAATGAAGTCACACTAACTGCCAGACTTCAGCATGTAAACCTACTTAGAGTTTTGGGGTATTGTACTGAAATGGAAGAAAAGTTGTTGGTATACGAGTACATGCCAAACAAAAGCCTGGACCTTTACCTCTTTGGTATACAGTTAAAGTATCTTTGTGCGTGTGTGTGTGTGTGTCATATATGTATATCACTTCAATGCATACAATTTTCTTTCTTGGCAAGACGGTCTCAATAATGACATTGATTGCTTAACTAATCCTTCTTTCAGATCCAGTGAGACGACATATGCTAGATTGGAGAAAGAGGGTTCATATTATTATGGGAATCACTCAAGGGCTTCTGTATCTGCAGGAGTATTCTAACTTTACTGTCATTCATCGAGACTTGAAGGCCAGCAATGTTTTGCTGGATAGTGAGATGAAACCCAAGATATCAGATTTTGGGATGGCCAGGCTTTTCAGGAAAGAAGTATTCGAAGCAAACACTGGCAGAATTGTTGGAACATAGTAAGTATAAAAATAAACAAAAATCTAAATATTCACTTTTATCCACATATGTTTAAGAAATTTGGTTAACGCGATGCAGTGGCTATATTCCTCCTGAATATTTGAGGAAAGGTGTGTACAGCATGAAGTATGATGTTTACAGCTTTGGAGTTTTGCTTTTGCAAATCATCAGTGGCAAGAGAATTACAGGTGTTTATGGCCCAGAGGAGGATCTGAACCTCCTTGAATTTGTAAGTTGATTGAAAAAACTCATGTTGCTTAGCCTCGAATAGGCATATTGGGTGCACTCTTGTTTACATCTGCGTAGCTCAGTTGTCTTGTTAAGTTCTATCTGCCATGAAATGTGCAAGAAAAGTTTCAGGTTACTGAAAATAAACCTCTCTCTTTCCAAGTTGATTAAAAGCAGCTTCATGTTGCGTTGATGAGAAACCTTTTGTGTGACATTGGTCAGTCTGAATGTAATGCAGGCATTCGAATCATGGAGCAATGGTAACATTTTGAATTTTGCTGATGCATCCCTCGATGATTCGTCCTCACCATGTAAAATGAGGAGATGCTTGCAGATTTCTCTCTTATGCGTCCAAGAAAACCCTGAAGACAGACCATCGATGTTAGAAGTATTCTCAATGCTCAAAAATGATTCAAGGGCAGGTCCTACTCCGAAACTACCAGCCTTCTCTCTGAAAAGAAGCAAAACTATACGCACTCGTGCATCACAGCAAGGAATATACTCATCGTATTTTTCTCAGATTTCTGAAGTGGAACCCAGATAAGAGATCATTCCAGATTAGAGTGTATCATACTCACATGTACAGAGCACACTAACAACACACATAGTTCATATTTCAATTGTTCGTTGACTAGATGAGGAAGGAGCTGCGAGTGTTGTCTGTCAATAGATGTAAAATGTATATGCCTTGGAATTGAGTTTATGATTAGATAATCTGCGCCTGTACACCAGACTGGGAACTTCAAACACCATTGATACAATGGTTAAATTTTTGTCTAATTAGACATAGCAAGTAATTTACAAATTTATCCCTTATTATTTTAGATAATTTCATTGCACCTATGCTCTAGATTGTGTTCTTCTTGAATCGATCCTCAACAGTGGTGGCGGCTCGCGCAGCATCAGGCGCTTCTTCTCCACAACATATGCCTACCCTTACCCTTCACCTACTGCATCACCAGTTTCGGCAACCATAAGCTCCAGCGCCCGAGCGAACGGATATATCAGATACCAAACTTTTTATCGCATGAAGCAATGCATATTCCTTCTCGACTCCGATTTTAGTGCTGTCAAATCTATGTCATTTTGATATATGATGTTTTACCCTTTTTTGTCAAATCTTCTGTCTCCTCCTTGTGTCTTCTCTGGTTTTCTAATCTTTTATGTATTATATTTGCAATCTTTGTCCTGCGTAACTCAATTTCATTTGTTGTTGCTAGCCTTGTACGTCTTTTTTCTTGTTTTGTGGAGTACAATTAGCTTATTCACCCCCCCCCCCCCCCCCCCCCCCCCTCCAAATCTTCTTTAAATTAACTATCTTAAGACATTTTAACTTTTTCTTTTAGACACTTTACAAATTTGAAGGTAGTAAATTTTTTGCATATTATTATATTTACTTTTAAATGTTGTGTCAAACACTTTTACATATTTATTTAGACACTTTCACTTATTGTTTTAGGTAATTATTTTCTCATGATAATAAATTATTTGTATATTACTTCAGACATATTCATGTTCTGTATTAGACACTTTTACATATTATTTGATACACTTCCACATATTCATTTAGACATTTTTACTTATTACTTCAAACATTTTCACATTTTGTATTAGACATTTTTACATATTTTTCAAACATTTTAGTATTAGTCCCTATTTGAATAGTATTAAATACATTTTTTAACACATTAATTTAAAAAAATTCAAATTTTTTCAAAATAAATTATACTAATGCCAAATGAACTTAAAAAAAATAATAAACCCTACGCCAATTACAAATTTATGTTTCACATTGTAATTTTGCATCTATTTTTAAAAAATAACTTAAATACAAGAAAAATTACAATAGATAAGACAAACACAAGATAGTGACAGTAAAAGGAGTATTAATTAATAAAAAAATGAAAGAAAGAAATAGAGAAACAAACAAGTCTTCTTGCCACTAATGGTGGCCGGTGGACTGACGTCACCGGGCCTGGGTCAAGGTTTTTGGACCTGGGCACGGCCTGCATCAAAGCACAGTGGGCTTGGGCTAGGTCTAACCAAGGCCTGGGCTGGGGCGAGGAGGATCTGAGCTGGGCCGAGTTAATACGACTAGAAAAAAATGCGTTTTAATATGTTTTCAATCGTTATTTGATAATAATTTTATGAAATATATATTTTTTTAGAAGAAACACCACCGCTAGTGTAAATTTTATTAATAAAAAAACCAAACGACACTTACACAATTTGGAGCATACCTTACACTTGAAAATGGCAAAACGTTCCATGAAAAAAAATGGAAAGGTAAAACTTAAGATCTGTGCTTAGCAACATAATCAAATCAATTACATTCTTTAAATTGTAATGAAAACCTACAATCTACTATTGTTGGTCATCATCAGAAGGGACCTCATCATCGGAGCTTTTAATATCTAGCTTCCTTAGGGTAGCAAGCGCCCAATCCTAGTTACAGACGTAAATCTCAACGGATTCAGGTGTGAGCCTTGCTCGTTTCTCTGAGATGACTCATTTCCTTGCACTAAAGACGGCCTCGGAGGCTACAGTTGAGACTAGAACTGCTAAAATCTCTTGCGCCAGTATGGATAAGATCGGGAATCTTCCTTTTTTGTTCTTTTTCCACTCGAAGATGTCTTCCTTATTGTTTTCAAATTAAGTGCGGAGGTAATCATCCCATTCCGCCAATCCCGGGTTTGTGGGTCTCTGTCATTTGAGGATATTTACTGCTGGGTTGAATCTTGATGATGATGAGGAGGTGGAATGCCGGGCGGGTGTTGGATCGGATGACCTAACCTTATCATAATGCTTAACGAAGTAAAGTTTGTATAACTCTCTCAAATTGTGATTAGCATCAGCGGAAATAGCAAGTGCAGAAACTTGTGCTTGATCTAAATATGTATGATAGTATACTTCTAACAATTGCAGACAACCAGTGATTTTGACATTGGGATATAATGCTCATGCAATAAGATAAATTTGTGAGATCTGTTGAAAATAATCAAGTCATTTCTTTTGCATTACTTCAACAGTCGGTTGCAAAAATTTATCGTCTTCGTATTGGTGGAAAACATAGACAATGTTTACAAAATATAACATTAAAATATAACATTGCGTGGTGCACTGTTGGGTAATAAACCCCAAAAAAAAGTTTGTTGCATCGTAAAAATATCTAAGCAACTCAACTAACTTAAAACATTTTTCCCTCCCAAACCTCATTCGTTAGCCAGTCGTCTTGCACTTTTGAGTTCACAAAGTGAGTCAAAAGATTTGTCCATGGTTGAGCGTCATTTAACATTTCAAATGTTGAGTTTCATCGAGTGGGGCAATCAATTTTAAACATTTTTCAAGAAAAATTCACTTCATTTTCAATATAAAATATTTTAAATTCACGAGCCAATTTGTTCATTGTTTTAACAAAAAGTAAAGCATTCTGAATTGACTCAATTTGGTTTTATAGTTGTTGTAAACCATTTTGGACACATAAATTCAAAATGTGACATAAGCAACGAACATGAAAAAAAATTTCATCAAGCGGTGGTTTTATTTTTTTTATCAATTCTCTCACTGTCGAATCATTGTTTGAACCATTGTCAAAAGAAATGGACAAAACTTTAGCAGCAACAAAAAATTCACGCAAACTTTCAATAATGCAGTTGAAAATATTTCAACTTGTATGATCAAATTCCATACATTTGAAAACAATTATCCGTTTTTTAATAACTCATTCATCATCTATCCAATTAACAGTGACACAATAGTAATTTTTTTCTATTAGAGATGTCCACATGTCAGATGTAAATGACAGGCAATGATCAATGGCAGAAAAATATACTTGTAAATCACTTCTCTTAGCTTCATACAGTTTAAAGCTTTCTCCCCTAGTCGTTTGCCTAGACATTTTTTTATAAGCCGGATTTAGATTTTCTTGGATGAATCTTTCTAAATGTTCATCCTCAGCTTATCTAAATGGTTTTTCAGTAATCACCATTCAATTAATTAAACCTTGCCCAACAGTTTTTGGATTAAATCAAAAAATACCTGGACCGCGGAGCTGCCAACGTTTGTCAGTTGTGTTTGTCCACCGGAAATACCACCGATGTCTTCATGGACTTTGCTCAAGTGCCTTGTGAGGGTGCCCGTCCCAGAGTTCAATTTGTGTGCAAATTTGTTGTCACAATGTTTGCACTTGGCATACCTTATTTCGCCTTCCTAAGCTTACTCAAAATGCGCCCAAATGGAAGCCTTCAAATTCCCGCTCTTCATTTGACTCTGCTCGGGTTGCTCATTTTGTGCTATCGGTTGGGACCCCTTGGCACTGACTTAGGCATCATCAAAGAGTTGATCGTCAAGGGCAAGGTCGTATACCGCCATGTCGATGTTGGGATCATTGTCGACAATTTCTTGTGAATACGAGCCTTGATTTTTGTGGAACAAACGTCATCGCAACAATGAACTAACCCCTGTGCCGGATGAGGAGGACGCAATACCCTTGCCCTTGCCGAAGTTCTTCCCTCATGAAGCCATTAGTGGAAGAAAATAATTGAAGAGATGGAGAGATGATTAAGAGACAATTAAAAAAAATATTAGTGAAAGATTAAGAAACTTGGAGAGAGATAGTAGAAAGAATGAAGGAATATTGTAGGAGATTGGAAAAGAGAAGATTAGTGTGAGGAAGTGTGAGAAGGAGACTGGCTATTTATAGGAGAAGAAAAATTAGTTTTGCCCAAAAAGCCCTAAAAACTAGCCGCCAATGCCTGTTGACTATGGGTAAAAAAGTCTGGGGGTAAAAAAAAAGTTTGGAGCCGTTAAGGGGGGCAGGGTGTAATTTTACCATTTTTTTAAAATTTTAAAATGTGCAACAGAAACCTGGAATGTTTGACCCGGCTCGGCTTGGCCAATTCGTGGTCAAGTCTAGGTTGACCGCGTTAGTGGGCTGATTTGTCCTGATTTGGGCTTTCTTCTTCTCCTAGGCCCATATTCGCTTCGCCACCTTACGAGTCCGTTCCATGATGGGCCGAGCCCGGGTTTGACCGTGCCGGGCCGAGTTTAACCCGAGCCGGGTCCAGGTCAACCCAGCCCATTGGCCACTACTACTTGCCATTGTGAAAAGCTATTTATTAGTGAGGAGGCTGCAAACAGTAGAAGAATAGATTGGTGGGATGTTGTGCCAAATTGATTGATGTTTCCTCTAGGGGTAAAAAGGTCTAAGACACATATCTTCAGTATGAAACGGAGAGAACGGTTTGCTATTAAGCTGCTAGGCTTAATTACACATAGGTGCATAGTAAAAGAATTAAACCATTGGTGTACTCATATGCAGACAAGCTTAATAGAATCATTTTCTTGTATCTTTTATTTTCTCATCTGCATGTAAACACTCAGTGGGAGGCATAAATATATTATCACCATTATTTTATGGCATCCATTGGGAAAAGAATACAAAAATATATTGCTCTTGTCAAGAGAGTCAACATCAGGTGTTAGTTATTCGAAAAGGATTTGTAAAATGATATATGAGATGATTTCAAAACTCCGATCTATAAATTCAAGCATAGATGCTAAGGAGAACTACACGTATACTTAGAAATGGATATATTTTATATTTGCATATAATATTCGTGCAAAATCGAATTACCTAATCTGATAGAATGATACTAGTAGTAGAAAATGATGAAAGGGTGGTCACAATTGTAATGTGCATTTCATTGTTATTAGATATTCCATCTGTCCTAAATTTTTTGCAACATTTATTATTAAGTAATTAATTTATGATTTTTTTATTTTCAACATTTTAGTATATAACTGAAAAAAATTTATCTATAAATGATAAATAAAGACCCATAGTTTCTAAATATATTGTTTTAGATTTTTTTCTAACAAACAATAATATGAATAAATTCAAATCAAATTATTCAAAAAATTCAAAATATTTCACAAAAAATATAGGATGGAGGTAATAAAATTTTACTCTGAAAACTTTTCATATAATATTTGTGTAACTTAGATCATCTAATAGTATGATACTAATGGTAGAAAATGATAAAGTGATTGGCACAACTGTAATGTATATTTCATTATTGTTAGATAATATTATACTCTGACAAGTTTGCCAATCTATAGGAATAAATTGATTTACTACACATGTATAATAATTATTTTTTGATAGTTTATGGATAAGTTGAATAAGTAATTGGCCTAATGTGATACTTCCTCCGTCCCAGGTTTTCTACTCTATTTGTGTTTGGCGCGGAGTTTAAGAAATGATGAAAATGTATGCTTTTTTTTCAATTATACCCCTGTTTCTACTTTTTCCCTTCCCTTTTTCGTGTGTGCTACCTAAACCTAGTACCCATCGTCGACCGTTCACCAGTTAACATCGATTGCCAATCTCATGTTGTTCCTGGTCTCACGCTGTCGACCCGATCTGCCATCTTGCCTTCATTACCTTCGTCGCCTCGATCTCACCTTTGTTACCTCTGTTGCCTGATCTTACTCTTCACTTTACCTTTGTCACCTCTGTTGCCCAATCTCACTCCTCGCCTTGCCTCACCTTTGTTACTGTCGTTATGCCAATCGCACACTTCAAGCCCTGCTCTGTCACCGCCAAGTTCGTATCCGAACCAAACTCATTTCAAATTCCCAAATCGTTGTCATCGTCAACAGAGAATTGGCACTTATCGTTGGCGATTCAACGAACAAGCAAAGTTTAGGACGAGCAAAGCCAAAGAAGGAAGACAAATAGACTAAACTTTCACATTAATAGTAGGGTCGCGACCATGCCGGCAGTCTAGTTACTAGTCATCACCATGTCAACTATGGCCAAAAAGGAGATCAGAGTAAAGCTGAATATCACAAAACAAACCAAAAGGAGTTGAAGGGGGAAGGGCATGATTGTAAAATTATCCGGTAAAACTTACTAAAAAGGGAAATGGTGCAGAAAATTTGAGACATCCTAAAATGGCAAATGAAGCAAAAAACCTCGGATGAAAGGAGTATGATTTAGAGTTTCTCACCTAATATAATGAAAACCATTTGAGTGATATATTGTTTGTGTTCTCATTTTCGTTGAATGTCATTCTAATACTGGTAATTACTTGCCTTTGAGATAAATGCTAACAAAAATTCAAATGATAGTATATTTATAAGATATCCAATGTTTCAAATGAATCACATAAGGTACATGTAACACCTTCATATCCCACTTTAGAGAAATGTGTGATATGGGCCTTTATATACCCAACGTCATCATAGGATCTCTCGGATTACTTTGTCCCTTGGTCAAGTAACCTCTCTAATCCAGTGTCATACCTGATAGACAATGTTTGTGCACTTACATTATACCACATTCTTATGGTCCAAGTCGATTTTGATACCAAACTTAACAACTCAAGTCCATAACTAGCCAATAAAAACACTTGCTTACACCTGGGGTAGGCATGGAGTAGGTCGATCTACTTCATGGGGTGATCCACCATTTCTCCACTCCTTTATGGATTAATCCATGACCTACTCCATTCCTTTATGGATTAATCCATGACCTGCCCTACCTACATTGTGGATATCCATGGGTAATCCATGGATATCCAATCTATAACATTTTGGTAGACATTTCAAGAAGATTTTTTTTGTAGTTATTTCAAATATTTGTTTTTATAGTGAAAAAATGATGTACAAAGTGGGTTTTTTTTATATATAATTTATTTTTATTTTTATTTTTATTTTTTCTTCCCCCATAAAATTATTTGCTTTTATCAATTTATAAAAGAATTCTCACATAAAAACAATAACAAAGAGTTCAATGTCAACATATCTATCCAAATTAAGAAATACAAATACCAAAACCAAGACTAAAACCAGCAATGATTCACAACTTCTAAGGCACTTAAGTATATAAATGAACTACTAGAAATGTAAAATAAAAACTCATTTTCTTAGGTTTAGTCAAGTAATCCAAAACTACAAGTAAAAACAGACCAAGCCAAATGGAGAGAACTAAGCAAATAAAAATGTCTTTTATAATACTCTGGTGGTTCTGTTTATGAGAATTGATAATTGGATAATGCTCATAATGGTGAAACATTAGGGTCAGGGCACATTTTGATAATAAAAAAGGATTAAATTAGGAGGAAATTAAGAATGATTAAAATTTTTTGTGCACCACTATGGTTTGAGGAATTCCAACAATAGATCAAGATATTTTGGATGGTTATATGCTCAAAATGTGACTAGAGTCTAGGCTTATAATATGTCATTAGAAAGGTCTATGAGTCTACTTTAACATAAAGAAACAAGATTCAATTTAGAGGCCTAAGTAAAGAGTTATGTTGATTCTTGCTAGACATCATCAAAATGGTGTGCTTTAAATGAGTTTGAAAATTGAAGAATAAACCATGTCAATTGGCTTAACGAAAAAATGTGAATAAAATATATATTATAGATTGAGAAGTCTAGTTTCATAGGAATTTTACAGATTGTGATTTGAAGTTTTCTGCAAAGACTTATGGTCATTCTCATGGGAGTGCGCGACACTGTCAGTTTTATTAATGGTGGGTTTAATATGGGTGTTATGGTACTCAAATTGAATTAAGGCCTTTGGAGATTAAATTAAGCTCTAATAACAGTTTATACTCTTTTGATTAAGTTCTTGAACTTGAGTAATTGTTGGATTGATTCCAGGATCAGAACAATATGAATGACATCCTATATACCTTGCTTGTTTTCTACTCACACTTTACTTGAGTTAAATATGATTTTGATTATTGGAATTTCACAAGATGATTGCTATAATGTAATGATTTCTTCTTAATTTCATGTTTTATAAATGATTTATGCTTTTTTTCTACAAGGATCGAGCATGAGATGGTTTACGAAGTTGTTAATTACTGTTATGATTGAATTGTTAAATAGAATAAGAACATGATTACCCCCAAAACCTAGCCAAAACATACATGAACAAAGGCTTGCTACAAGCAATTGACCTTCTCTCTAATAAATAATAGCAAAGACTCAAGATCAAGTCAACAAAGACAGTGTATCAGTATATCGGTAGTGAATTGGTTATGAAATCAACAAACAAGCAAAGGAACAGGCAAGCCCAAGAAAAAGTGAGGAGTGATTTAACTGAAACACGAGTGACTTCCTAAACTGGTGTTCCATGGAGCTCTAAATCTGCCCTACTTTATAAAATATTATAAGTGGATTTTGACTTGCTCCACTCCAAAAATGGTGGTCATAAAAAACAACTGCTTCACTGGAGCAGGTCAGACCGGAGCTCCACTAGAGTGGGGCTCCATGCCCATCCATACAGGATAGGTTGCATTGTGCTACTTTTTAATGCTATAAGGTAGGAAAGTTATAGTCTTGAGATTGTCATATATTTATTGCTTTTACATTGCTTGTGCATAGGGAGTAATATAACTTTCTTCACCAATTTATGTTTTTTTAATTGAGATTTTATTTTGTGGTGGTGATTGGTGGTTTGATTCTAAAAGGGTTCATTTATCAGTTAAGTCTTCCTTCACTAGTTTGAATAAATAGCATGGGTAGTTATATGACTTGTCTTTACATTTTTTGATGTGCATAGAAAGAAAAATATTACTTTTATCTATATTTGACCTTTTAATTTTTTTGAAAATAGGCAGAGAATGGCAGAAATATCAAAATTTTCACTAATGTTTGTCTGGGGCTCAAATGTACCATTATTTTTTTGGCCCAATATGATATTAATGTTTTTTAAATAGTTTGTATCAACCATTAAGATTGTAAATTGTTAGATATGCCACTTATACAATGTTCGTTAAGAACATTTCGTGAACAACAAGAATATTCCGTGTGAATGTGCTTCAATGGCAAAATAAAGGCTTATGTGGCAAAAATGACATGCCACATCTGTTAACTGCAAAAAGAAAGGATGATGGTTGTTCAAAATCTAGAATTAAGGTGGTATAAGTTAGCATTTTGTTCTTCGAAATGTAGAATTAGGGATTTGTGAGGGAGTTGGCAATTGGGGTTGGCTGACAACATTTGACGCAAACTCAATTGATTGGAGATGAGTTTATCATCTTGTCCGTCAAGTTCCTCAGTTTATCATAAAAATGGTGGAGGTGCAGTGGTAGAAATGGTTGTTTATGAATGCGGGTTGGAAACAAAGCAGAAAACATCCTGGACATCTAGAAATCTAGGGTGATGCTTCATAGCTTGTCCAAAGGTAAGTTTTGTAATGTTTGTTGTTACGTTTTGATTTATGTAGACAAATTTTGCTGATGTTGACATTTTCGTTTGATGTGTATTAGGGCAAAGGATTGGTGGTTGCAAGTTTTGGCAGTAGGTTAATGATGTATTTCCAGTGCAGGCAACTAAAAGTCTGAACCTGTTGCATGATAAAAAAAAGGTCAGTGGCATATGTGAACCAAATCTTTTCAGATGAAGTTTCTAGGCTACAAAATTTGATGGAGGAAAAAGTACAGGCAGAGGATAAGAAGGTGGAGCTGAAGGAGAAAAATGTGAGACTAGTGGAAAAGACGAAGAAACTAACTATCCTGCTAGAGATGGAGAAAAACAATGCTAGGAAAATGAAATATTTTTGTACATGGTTGCATTTGTAAAGAGTGTGACATGGTTTACCATTTGTGGTATCTGGGTTAAGTGCAGGGGATAGGTGTGTAATCTGTTAAGGTAGGGGAGAGGCAGAGCAGGACTCTTGAATGGCTGATAGATGTATTTGGGTTAACTTTTAGTTGACATTGTGAACCACTTTTGCAATATGTATGATGGATGTTGTCAATTAACTTGGAAAATGCAACATTCACCTTGAAAATGTGACCATATTGAATCACATTCAGCCTTGCTTGCTTCACCTACTCATCATGCATATCATCTAAACCATCACATGCATATGTATCACCATCACTCTTGTTGCTACTCTTATTATCTTGATGTAAACCATCAAACTGATCATCAAAACCTTCATCTTGATGATCAGAAGCACCTACTCCGCCTCTATCCTTAGCCACCTCCAACATTTCATTATCCACACCATGATGAGAACAACCTTCAATCTCCTTTACATACAAATGAAGTTGCGCTCTCTCATTAAGAACCTCAAAAGCTGCAATGGCTGTTTTTTCGTTATAAATCATCTTCACATCTTCAGGGTTACTCACATTTGTTCATGTCTTTCAAAAATAAACTTTCATACCCTTCCCTATACCTTTCATCTCCATGAATTCCACAAAACCACCCCAATTACTGAAATATTCAGTACCTATATAGACTTCTTTCGTCCCATCTTCGTATATGTAAGGGATGAATCAAAACCTTCCACTATGATGGAGAATATGTTTGAAAACAATTTCTACTTCATCAACATCCTACCTGCAGCCACGAGAAGTTCTTATTACCTCAAACATATTGATGCCAACTAGTAATATAGAAACAGACACAAAGTTGTATGTTTTCTTTTCTCTTTAACCTACAACACATTCACACATTAGTAACATTCACCTATTCACGTCTAACACAAAACCCTCGACAATGTCAATATAAAAATAAATGATTATTTGAATACAAACTGCTTGGAATAAACCTCCCCATATTCATCTTTTTGTTACACGTAGCCATATTTAATGTCCAGTAGTTGAGATGAACTGTTTTTAAACTAGTAGTGTCATATCGGGTAAATAAATCTATAGTGATATGTTTGAGCTTCGGACAAAACATTACTGCCAAATTTGATACTTTTGTTGGCATAGAACTCTAAGTTTTGAGGTCGATCTTTTGAGTTCCAGCTTGGTGTTTTATTTTTATGGTACATGTGCTTGAAAGTTTGATTAACATGTATCTCCTTTTGTTCTTGGGCTTTGCAACAAAACCAACATTTCCATGGCATCCAGCACAAAAAATTCTTTCTTTTTCCTTCTCTTCGTATTCTTCTCTTGCCAACCCAACTCTCGTAAAGCAGCAGAAACTTGGCTTCAAGCCGATCACTAGTTATCCAATTGCGAATTCCCTAGTAATGAAATTGACTTGGCCTTGTTCATTAACTTTTTCTTCGCCTACATCGATGTCAATTCTTCCAACTTGAGGGTTTGGTCTCCTGAAATCTGTTCATTTATCGGCTTTCGATCTCAATGCGAATCCAAACAGATGTGGGGCTAGGGGCTTTCATCATGCTGGTTGATCATTCTAGGGGCCTCTAGTAGTTAGTCTCCACCTTTCTCTAACGTTTAACTTCTATCTTTTCCCTTTTGGCTCATTGAGGGTGATGCTGTTCTCAGCTCTATGGATGGCCATGATATCATCAATGTTGATAATGGCCTGGGTTTTGGAATAAAATTCCTACAAGGTCCCAGGCTCTCATCTTGCCAAGTTTCTTCTTAAAGCTGATGTTGGATTTAACCCTTTGACGATCAGGGATGTGGCCACATTGTTGGCCAACCCCTGGACATAAACAATAGTTTGGTTGAAAAGGGAGATGTATTTTTTAATACTTTCACCTTTTTGATGGGTTATGGCATGCAAGCTGAGCACCATTTTCTTGGCATTTATTCTCCCCCAAAAAATGGTTGACAAATAATCTTTTGAGGTGAATGAAGGATTAGATAGAATCATGGGGAAGGCTTGACAACCATTTTTGCGTAGGGCCTTGAATAGTGTTCCTTTTGTAGCACTAGTAGTGCTCTTAGTTTGTTGACAGTTGCCTTTTGGCCTATAGGCCCTAACCTAAAGTCTGCATTTTTTCTAACCTTTACAGGTCATGATAAGTTGTTGATTTAAGTCCCGAAGGATGTTGGATCTTGGAATGCATCTCTTATCGGGGTTGAGAGATTCACAGATTGCATGCTCCCATGGATTTAGATCATGTGGTTCAACTGGGACATGTGAGAAAGAGCCTTCAAATGGGACTGAAGCTACTAGAAATCTCTATAGTGACTACCATTGACAAGGATAAGGTTATGGGTAGTAGTACCTCTGCTTCAAAGGTGCTCATTGGAGGCATGTTCATTGTACCACTCTTAGATAGGCACTCTTTTGGGTTGTTCATCACATTTCTCACAAATAGCGCCAAATGATGAGGTCAGTTTTGAGGAGGACAGGCTCTTGATAAGCTGTGACTTGTATAGAATAGCCTTGTGAGCCCAGTTGGCCTAACGCTTGGGGTTTTGAGTATTGAGTATGGTCATTGCACAATTAATGGCCTTTTTTTAAAGTGGGGTGGGGGTGGTATTTATAGCTTCCTAGTTGTACGACTCTCCAGGAAACCTAGTGAACCGACAACGTGTAGGGTGATTGACTTCCCTCAGCCTCATTCTCGATAGGCCTCCTAACCTTGCATTGGTTATTAGGATGGGCCATTCCAAAAAAGCTTGGTTCTTACCTGATAACCCTGTGGGTTAGGCTAGTAAGGGCAGCCCATGGGTCATGTGTTGGTACTATCTATTCGAGAATTTAGAAGGTCCGCATCAGATAGTTTGGACTCGTATTTATCTTCATTACAGGGTAAGAAACAAAAATGTGATGACTCTCATAGTCAACGATTGCATTTGACCTGGTAAGTGTATTTTATTTAATTTTTTGCACTTAAGCACCTCAAGTTAGCATATAATTTAGCAAGAAAGATAAGCTAAGTTAAGTGAAGATGAGTTCCTAAGTGTGATTAGGCACCTAAGAATTAAAACCATTTTGCCCCAAGTGAGTGGCATGATTGTAATTTTGATGGAATTAGGGTCATGTAAGAAATTTTGACTAGTTAAGTCAAGGCCATTAGTTGTCCTAGCTATTAGAACCATCATTTGAAAGAAAAGTGCAAAAATTTGCACTAAGTGCTTAATTAAGCCATTTACGTCTTAAGTGACTTAAGTGTCCAAGAGGCTAAGTGTAAGATGCTTTTGGACATCTTTTAGGGCCATGGAGGGATGGTTTTGGGTGAGTGTTTAGTGACCAAAGTAAAACAAATGAGAACTTGAGAGTCAAGGAGCAAGAAAACAAGAAGTATGCTTTAGCAGGGTGGTTAGAATATTTTGGGCTAGTTGACTTCCTTTACCCATTTGTTTCTTTCACAAAATTCATAGCTCCCTCTCTCCACCAGAATTTCTGCTCCAAACCTCCCAAATTCTAAAAGTTTCCATTGAATTTAAAGGGCTCAAGGTGATTACAAAAAACCTCAAGTTCATTTTTTGTGTTCTTACTTTAATCTAGCTTTTTTATGCTTGTTTGGACTTGAAACCTAAGGTAAGTTTTTTGGTTTTATTTGAGTTGGTTCTAAGTTGTTTGAGTAGCTAGAGATGGTCTTGATTTGAGGTTCTTGGTGCCATATCACATTGGTTTTAGGATTGGAACTCAAGAGGGCTTGGTTGAGCTTAAGTGTGCTTGTGCTTTGATTCTTGCTTTGTGGCTTAATTTGAGGTAAGGGTTCATATTAATTCAGCTCAAATAATGAATAGAGAGGTAGTATTATGTGTGGGAATGAAGTAGAAATAAGACTTATGTGAATTGTCCTTGGGATGGGAAAGTTTGAGTAAGTTTCGTGCAAGTTCGAACATTGTTGCACAATGCTGTAGTGCATTGGCAATGCGTCGCCACTAGCGATGCAATTTGGAGACGCATTGGCAGTAAACCTCTAGGATCTCGAGCGTTGATGCCGTTGGTGATGCATCGCCAATGGAGTCGCCAAGGCATTAGTACCTCAAGCTCAAGGCATCCTAAAAATGTCTCAAACTCTTGGTTATCATCCATAGGCTATTTTAACATGTTTTGTAGCCTCAGTTTGGTCTAAGACTCATTCCTAAGTTAAGAATTATGCATTATTTAAGAGATAACTAAGTGGTGTGGTTAAGGTGGAGCTAAGCAGAGTGGCTAAGGGCTAAAAGTGTTCAAGTTGTCTAAAGGGCACTAAGGGGATTAAGTTGGGTTTCAGAGGCTTTAGTGGCTTGGGTGAAAGGTCTCGGACCTAAGGGAATTGAAGAGGAAACCTAAGAAAATCCTAACCGAACCATTTGGTTTGGTGAGTGAGCCACTAAGAAGCTCTAAGCTAAGCTCCAAGGGCTTGGCAAGTTAAACCACATAAGATGGTTACCTTGTACAATAAATTAAGGGTAAGATGGGCAAGTTTTAAAAGAAGGTGATGACCTACTCTAGGACCCGTAAGTGGGACTTAAGGGAGGTAAAGGATTCAGGATATGAGGGCCAGTGTCTCAAGCACCTCCGCCGTTTGAGCTCACGACAAGTATAAGACACCTAGGGTGCAAGAAGTCCCAAAGAATGTGTGTTGCATATTATACATTCATGCGTTGCATATCTTTTTGTTATTGTCTTGTGATTGTTTGTTGGTTGCTTGGTTGTTGGTTGTTGTATGTCATACTTGCATGCTTGGTTGTTATCTTCTTTGCAGGTACCATAAGGGACCTTTATTGAGTACATTTATGTACTAATTTCCTTAAGTTTATTGTGCAGGTTTTAACCACGGGTCTAACAATTAGTGGATAGTTGTGGGCTAAGTTCCGTTTTTTTGCAGGCACTCTTCCATTAGAATCCTTGTGACTCTAAGATTTCTTGTGGATTAAGCTATATACTAACTAAGTGTTATGCCTTTTCTATATAAAGGCTAAGTGGTGCACAAGGATAAGGAAGGGCATGTACTTGGAGCTTGATAGCTCAAAGGTGGGGCTCAAGTAAAGGATCTTAGTTAAGGGTTTTTCCTTAAATGTATATAGTACCTTGTGTACTAAGATGTTGCCTCTATTAGGATACATTGTGGTGTAAAACCATTGAATTACTTTTGGGTGCATGCTAGTGATGTTAAGTATGCATAAACTATTACTTGAAGTTGAAGTAACTAATATTTTATTATCTTAGCACAATTTAAGTACTTTTAAATGCATGCTACCCCAATTGAATATTACATTCATTTGTGAAATTTTTTGACTCAAAACCAAAATTTCATGATGTGGAATGAATATGTTGCTTTTTTCAGAACAAGCTAGGAAAGAAGCATCATACTTTGAGCCATTTAGGAACTTGATGTGATATTGGGAAATGTATTGTTATTATAAAATATTTTTTTCTCTTATATGAATAAATTAGTTTTTTTAGTATTATTTATTTTGCTCCATATATAACATTTTTTTATGTTTTTTGTATTAAAAAAATATCTTCTTTCATATACTCTATCCATCCCATTTTAGTTGAAACGTATTCCTTTTTTGGATGTCACAAAAAGGTTAAAACATTTCCTTTTTTAGAAAATTTTAAACAATCAATTTGCTCTCTTATTCCTATTTAAACTCTCATTACACAAAACCCAATAAATAATTTTTTTTAATCTTCACTTAATCTCTCTATGCACAAAACCAGAAAAAAGATTTTTTTTTTTAATCATTATTCAAACTCTCACTACACAAAATAAAAAAAAATTAATTTTAGTTTCATGGGTAAAATTGAAAAAAATAACACAAATTATATATACCTTAATCTCTGTGCCCCGAGAAACGCTTCAATTAAAATGGGACGGAGAGAGTATATTTTATTTACATTTGAAAAATTATGATGAGAAAAATTAGAATACATATAAAATGTGTAAAACTAAATTATTAAACAAACTATATCATTTTAAAATAATATTTTAATATTTATTTTTTGTAAAAATGGTAACGATATGCGATGCGATCTATCATACATTATACCTTAAAAATTTGAGGTGTGGTATACGTTACGGTAATACTCCCTCTATTTTATATTCTTTGAAACACTTACTTTTTAGCAATTAATTTATGATTTTTTATTTTTAATTTTTAGTATATAAATAAAAAAAACTCTTTATATAAATGATAAATAAAAACCTATAATTTTTAAATATATTTTTTTAATTTTTTTCTAATATCTAATAATAAAAATAAATTTAAGTCAAATTATAACTAAAAATTAATTATTTTAAATAACATGGGACTAAGGGAGAAATATTTACCACATTGGATTCAAGTCATCTTTCCAAGTATTGGCACGATTCTTTGCCTTTGCGCATGAACTGAAGTCGTTGAAGCACGCGCTAGGACGCTCGATCTACACGGTTCAATCTAGGTAAGGATGCTGACTCGTCATTGGCTTATAAGCAGGGGGGCCGTCACAACTAAGAGCATGAGAAAAAAGTGTTGACAAAACACAAAAGATCACTTTTCTCTATATTAGACTTTTCAACCTTTTTGATAATGGGCACAGAACTATGAGTTTTGGGGTGGATCGCCGAAGTCCAGCCCAGTGTTTTATTTTTTTGGTACACGTGCTCGAAAGTTTGATTAACCTATCTCTCGTTTTCTTCTTGGGCTCTGAAACAAAACCAACATTTCCATGGCGTCAGGAACCGGAAATTCTTTCTTTTTCCTTCTCTTCGTCTTCTTTTCAAGCCAACCCAGCTCTCTGAGAGCAGCAGAAAGTTGGGTTCAAGCCGGTTACTGGTTACCCAGTGACGTATTCCCCAGCAACGAAATTGACTCGGCCTTGTTCACTCACCTCTTTTTCGCCTTCGTCGATGTCGATTCTTCAACTTTCGAACTTTCCAACTCTTCCAAGTCGAACTCGCTCTTGTCCAACTTCACCAACACCGTCAAGCGCAGAAACCCGCAGGTGAAAACGATGATCTCTATCTGGAACGGAGCTTCAGCAACTGCAAATTCGAATGCCGGGAATCAGGTCGACTATTCAGTTCTTTCCTCCGTCGTCTCCGAACCGTCCAACCGGAAATCGTTCATCGATTCTTCGATTAGAACCGCTAGGCTTCATGCATTCGACGGAATAGACTTGTCCTGGATTTGGCCTAATAGTACGGACCTACCCAGGATTGGGGTCCTGCTAGATGAATGGCGAGCGGCGATAACTTCTGATGGAAGAAACAGGGATCAGCCACCGTTAATTTTGACCATGGCGGTTCATTACTCGCCACAGATTGCGTCGGCGACTTATCCGATTGAATCGATTTATAGAAACGTGGATTGGGCACACGTGATTGCTTACGATTATCATTTACCCACAAGAGAAAATTTCACTGGTTTCAACGCTGCTCTGTATGATCCCTTGAGCAATATCAGTACAGATTTTGGAATCACTCAGTGGCTCAACAAAGGATTTCCACCGGAAAAACTGGTTCTAGGCTTGCCCTTTCATGGCTATGCTTGGAAACTTGCCAATCCCCAGGAGAAATCTGTTGGGAGCAGAGCCTCTGGTCCTACTTATACTCTTGATGGGTCAATGTTCTATAAAACTGTCAAATCTTTCATAAGGAACTATGGATTTGGAACTGTTGCAGTTTACAATGAGACTTATGTTGCAAATGTGTTCACTTCGGCCACAGTTTGGCTCAATTTTGACGGGGTGGAGGCTGTTAGAGCCAAAATTAATTATGCTAAGAAGAGAGGGCTGATCGGTTACAATGCTTTTCAAATAGAAAGTGACGATCATTGGGAGTTATCTCTTGCAGGTATTGATCCTTTTGAGGAGCCATTTTGTGTTCTATTTTCATTCTGTTAAATTATTTGAAAATTTGATTTTGAACCCACTAGCTTGCTTTCATTTAGATATGTCCATATGCTGTGTCAAACCTAACACAGGTTTGTAACTAAAGTTGGACATTAACGTTGGTGGATGCCCGGTAAACCAAGCAAGTGGGAATGGTCTCAATATTCGTAATGATATGTGCATCCCTTCCCCTTTGAAAATCAAGGAATTCATACCCACTGTGTTGTATTGAGTTAGAAAGGCCTGTTCTGCTTGATCGCTGAAAATTTTTGGTACATGCTACATTGACAGCTCAAGGAGTAAACGGGGGAAGCAAGCATCAGTTATTGCTGATAGTTTTGCTTCCACTTTTTATAGTGATTATTCTTGCAGCAGCAACTGTCTATTGTTGTCGAAGAAGACGAAGAATGAGAACCAATTCAAAAGGTAACCAAGATTTGCAAGAACATTTCAACATTGATGTAGTGAGTAATGAAGCTTCTCATGTTTTCGTTAGTGGCATTTGAATTCTTTTCCTTTCTGCTTATAGGACTTGTGGTGTTTGGAAGTGCTAATCCAAGAGCTAATATATTGGACGGAATTTTCGGCAGTGATGCTCCACATTTACAAGTGTACAGCTTTAATGATATTAAGGCTGTTACAAATAACTTTTCCAATGCAAATAAGCTTGGAGAAGGTGGATATGGCCCTGTATACATGGTATTGCGTGGTTATCTAGTAAATAACTTGTTCCCGTCCTTGCAAAGTGTGTCCTTACTAAAAAGAGTAATGCTAATGTAGGTATCCATTTTTGTAGGGTACTTTACCAACGGGGCTGGAAATAGCTGTGAAGAGACTATCTGCAACTTCTTCTCAAGGAAATGAAGAGTTCCAAAATGAAGTCACACTAACTGCCAGACTTCAGCATGTAAACCTAGTCAGAGTTTTGGGGTATTGTACTGAAATGGAAGAAAATTTGTTGGTATACGAGTACATGCCAAACAAAAGCCTGGACCTTTACCTCTTTGGTATACAGTTAAAGTATCTTTGTGTGTGTGTGCATGTGTGTGTCATACATGTATATCACTTCAATGCATACAATTTTCTTTCTTGGCATGGAGGTCTCAATAATGACATTGATTGCTTAACTAATCCTTCTTTCAGATCCAATGAGACGACATATGCTAGATTGGAGAAAGAGGGTACATATTGTTGAGGGAATCACTCAAGGGCTTCTTTATCTGCAGGAGTATTCTAATTTTACTGTCATTCATCGAGATTTGAAGGCCAGCAATGTTTTGCTGGATAGTGAGATGAAACCCAAGATATCAGATTTTGGGATGGCCAGACTTTTCAGGAAAGAGGTATTTGAAGCAAACACTGGCAGAATTGTGGGAACATAGTAAGTATAAAAATAAGCAAAAATCAAAATATTCGCTCTTATCCACATATGTTTAAGAAATTTGGTTCACGTGATGCAGCGGCTATATTCCTCCTGAATATTTGAGGAAAGGTGTGTACAGCATGAAGTATGATGTTTACAGCTTTGGAGTTTTGCTTTTGCAAATCATCAGTGGCAAGAGAATTACAGGTGTTTATGGCCCAGATGAGGATCTGAACCTCCTTGAATTCGTAAGTTGATTGAAAAAACTCATGTTGCTTAGCCTCAAATAGTCATGTTGGGTGCACTCTTGTTTACATCTGCGTAGTTCAGTTGTCTTGTTGAGTTCTATCTGCCATGAAATGTGCAAGAAAAATTTCAAGTTACTGAAAATAAACCTTTTGTGTGACATCGGCCAGTCTGAATGTAATGCAGGCATTTGAATCATGGAGAAATGGTAACATTTTGGATTTTGCGGATGCATCCCTTGATGATTTGTCCTCGCCATGTAAAATCAGTAGATGCTTGCAGATTTCTCTCTTATGCATCCAAGAATACCCTGAAGACAGGCCATCGATGTTAGAAGTATTCTCAATGCTCAAAACTGATTCAAGGGCCGTTCCTACTCCGAAACTACCAGCTTTCTCTCTGAAAAGAAACAAAAGTATATGCACTCGTGCATCACAGCAAGGAAACTACTCATTGAATTTTTCTCAGATTTCTGAAGTAGAACCCAGATAAGAGATCGTTCCAGATTTGGGTGTATCATACTCATGCGTACAGAGCACACTAACAACACACATAGTTCATACTTAATTTGTTCGTTGATCATTTTTGCAGCTTCATGAGGCAGGAGGTGCGACTGTTGTCTGTCAATGGATGTAAAATGTATATGCCTTGGAATTGAGTTTATGATTAGATAATCTGCTCCTGTACACCAAACCGGAAACTTCGAACACCATTGATGTACTGATATGCAGAGAAGATTAATGGAATCATTTTCTTTCATCTTTAGTTTTCTCCTCTGCATGTAAACGCTTAGTGGGAGGCTTAAATGAGACCAACCTGAATTAAACTGTCCACTAAGGTACGTGAAGAATACTAAGGAGACAGTTTCAGATTCCATCCAAAATATTTCCAGCAGAGGCTGACTCACCGCGCCTTTGCAGATGACTTGGGTGACAAGCAATCTATCGAGGCTCTGTGGAGATACACTGAATTTTGCTAGAATCTCAGGGATGAAAATCTGATCCTGGAAAAAGCTCAATATTTATTTTGGGGGAGTTAGTGAGGACAGAAAAGTGTCAATCCTCAATGGGTGCATAAGTGAGGACAGAAAAGTGTCGATCCTCAATGGGAGCATAGTTACCAATTAAAAGGGGAGGGAATATGGAATACAAGGAAGAGCGCAAATGACTCTGCCATCTAGCAGAACATATTGAAGATTACAAAGGTCTTCTGTCAGAAACTGGGCTCGGTGGAAGAAGCAAAAAAAGTGAAGACATGCAGTGGCAAGGAAATTCAACAGGTCAAAGATCTTTTTAGAAATGGGGACCAGCCTATGGGATGGTATAGGGATTAGAGACTACGTTGGGAGCAACTTGCAGCAACTCGGCGCAGATTGTTATTTTGGCAAGTCATGAATGGGAGGCTTCCAACCCAAGAAAAAATTAACTCGTGGGGCATCCCTCTGCCTTCTTGCTGCTACCTTTGCGTTTGACCACTTGGCTATGGTGTACAACTTATGGAGGGAAAGGAACAGCCGCTGCCATGAGGGTAGGATGAGAAATGCTATTGAAGTGTATGAGAACATAGCTTTTAATTTTTGTGCTAGATTGTATACAATTCCTTTGTCCCAGATCTTGTCATCTAGCTGGATTCGTAGATTTATAGTTCTAGATTAAGCTTTATGTTCCTTTTTCGTCGGATATGCCTTGCAGTGAAGTTTCCCTTTTTTCCTTTTTTTTTTTATTTATCTTTTTTTAGTTTTCCAGTATAATTTCACTACAGATGTGGAAACTAATCCCTCGGGCACAGTCACGTGCCAAAGCAGAGACCTCTCCTAACAAATTACTTCAATTCACAACCACCAGGACTCAAACCCTAGGTGTGTTGCTTAAGGGGCTCAACCCTTTCGATTTGAACTGCCTAAGGCCCTTCCACTTGGACCAACTCATGTTGGTTTCTACTGATACTGTTTTTAATCAAAACTTTGCCTTCGCCCAAAAGATTATTTTTTTTTGTCTTTTTGTATAGATTCATAGAACATTAATAAATATAATTGTAATTGTTATTTAATTATTTTATGGCTACAGAACCATCTCGTCCACAGGGCAGATTAATTTTCTAGTTAGTTTAGAAATAATCAATAACAACTCAAGTTGGTTTCAACTGAGATTGTCTGTAATCAAAATTTTGTCTTCGCCTAAAAGAAGTTTTAATTTTGTTTGTCTTTTTGTATAGATTTTCTGATTTGTATGCATTCATGGAACATTAATAAATATAATTGTAATTGTTATTTAATTATTTTATGGCTACAGAACCATCTCGTTCATAGGACAGATTAATCATCTCGTTAGGTTAGAGATAATCAATAACAGTTGAGTAGCTAGCTGAGTGGAACTAATAAAATTGAAAGATTTCTTCCGGTGAATTTTGAAATGCACAAACTTGATGGCGTTAGAAGGAGTGAAGTTTCCGTTTGGTTTGGATCATTTATGGTAGTTATGTTTGCTAAAGTAGAAGATTTGATCGGATTCTAATTAAGATATTAACTGTATTTAAAATTTTTAGTTATAGAAATTTAGTTTTAAACATTTTCTTATTTATTTAATTTCGCGTCTTCATTTCTTCTTCTCCTTCGTGAGTTGCAACAGATTTATGTTCTCTTTCTTTTTTTTTTTCCCTCAATTGTGCAAACATTAATAGTTTTATTATGAAAACTTTATGAATTTGAATTCGCTTAGAAAAATAATCTTAAGTAAACAATAAAGATAATTTGATAAATATGGTAATTATTTAAAATAATTTTATAAATATTCAATTTCGTATAATAGAAATTTATTTTGTATAATATGTTATTTTCTCGTATGAAGGTTTTGCCGTACAGTTTAATACAATTCACTTTAAGTTTAATACATATCTCATACATTTTAATATATTTTACTCTCATTTTAACACATATCCCACACAGAGTAATATAATTCACTTTTAGTTTAACATATATCTCACACAGTTTAATACATTTAACTTCTAGTTTAATACATTTAACTTCCAGTTTAATACATTTAACTTTCAGTTTAATCATTTACCATCCAATTTAACACATATCTCACACAAAGTAATACAATTCACTTCTAGCTTAACTTTTATCTTGCTTAGTTTCACATATTTCCCACATTGTTTCCACATTCATCCTCACTCTAATCCTTTTGCATTATAGATTTACTGCCACTTTTTTTTTTCCCCATACTTGTCTCATCACAATTTGCACCTTGTGAAAGGTATCCTACATAGGTTTTTTCACATTTCATTGCCATATCTGCACATTGTACTTCAAAAAAATAACTTAGTTCCACACAAATAGTTTGTAGTACCATAAAAATAAATCTCAATTTCATACAACTCACTTTAATACAATACTGAAACTCAAGGCTCAAAACCCATACAAAACCAAAAGCATACAAATAAAACTAAGATACATACATACACACACACACACACACACACACACACACATATGTGTGTGTGTATGTATGTATGTATGTATGTATCTGTGTCATTTACAAACTAGAATCATGCAAATAAAGTCCACACACACACACACATAAATATACATAAGCATACATATAAAATCCAAAAGTATACATATATATTTATGTTTTTACAGACCTGGGAGCATACATATAAACCCTAGAAATATACATATATATCTGTATTCTTTACAAAATTAGAAGCACACATATAAAGTCCAAAAGCAAACATATATATTTGTGTTTTTACAAACATAGAAACATACATATAAACATCAGAATCATACATATATATACCTATGTTCTTTACAAACCCATAACATACATACAAGTCCCAGAAAACTACATATATATTTGTGCTCTTCAGAAATTCAGAACATACATATAAAACCCAGTAGCAGACATATGTACAAACTCATGTTATTTTGCAATATAAAATACAAATCGTGGATGTGTTTATCATGGATCTCAAAAAATGATACAGACCTTTTGTTTCTTTGCTGAAATCGATGTCTTAACCACTATTGTTTGCCGTACTCGCTTCTTAAACCTTTTTTGTATGTTTTCCCTTTTCACGAGTTTTGAACCACCGTCGTCTGCCGCCCTCTGCTCTAGTCGTTGTTATCCTTGCCTCGATTTGAATAGCTTCATTGCTATCCTCGCCTTGCTTAGAACACGTTCACCTCCCTCTGAACGGGTTTGCACCATTTCGGTCTTTACACCGCCTATGTCTTCGCACCATCAGAATCTCTTCTCACTCTTTTTTGGTGCTTGGGTTCACAAGACCTTTTTTTGCTGGTTTTCTCGATGGAGGATGCAGCTGAGAGTAGGGGGAGATCATGGGGTTTCTCATGGAATTAGGGTAGAAACTAATTTTGGCTAGTCTTTATATGGTAAATGACTCTAATAAGATAAATCCCAAATTTTCTCCCTAATTTTTTGTGCCTCCCTATTTATTTTGAATTGAAGGTAACATTTGGGATGGACGGAACCTATTAGTAACACTATTAGTGTTACTAGGTGTAAAAGCACCTAGGTAGATAGTTTCGTACCTCATTTCTTCCTACTCAAGTAAATGTTAGGATCATAAATCATGGGATTCCTTGTTTTCCAGATTAGGACTTCCTAAGTTTCCATTATTTCACTTGTGAAAATAGTAGAATCGCCGGGCATTAGTTTCTTTCATTTGGTTTCTTCTCATTCCTTACTTGTTTTTGTTAGGGAAAAAGATGAATTTAACATCCATGTCTGCCCCTCTAAGCAAAATTTTCAACTTTTTTTTTCTGTAAATTTACTACTAAAATTATGGTGTGAAAGCAGATGTCCTATCAAAGTTGAGGGACGTGTCCAAAAATGCCACTACTGGTTTAACAGTAAAAATATTGTGTCAAATATGTAGGGACAAAGGCAATTAAAGTGGCTAGGTGTGCCTCCACCTTTAAGGTTTTGTAAAATATGTGTCATATGAGATAAAGATTATATAACCTATTTTTTCTTTTTTGTGGCCCTTATACTTTTTTATAAGCATTCTATAACAATTTTAAGTAAAGAAAATAACATTTAATTTGACAATTCTCTCTCCTTTTTATATTTTCCATAAATATACTTGATTTTCATGATTAAAATAAAAAATTCTAACATAAAATAATCAGCTTTACCATCTTAATAAAAATTAATTATTTTATGTCTTTAAAATACCTGGGAAGGTAAGAAGATGACTCTTCATTTTATTCTTGTTGGTTCTACGTCCCCAGCCCATACTCTCTCTTCCAACTTTATCTTATTCTTGGTTAATTGGCTTTTTTGTTCTTTATTTATAGAAAAATTTAAAGGACTCAAAGTGTTATTTTATAGTTTATTTTAATATTTTCTTTTGCCACGTTAGTATTTTTAGTTAGACTTAACCATGAAATTAATGGAAAGTATCCAGTGAGGATGCACAATAACAAGTAAGGTGCCATAATAAGACGATATGAAAGTCGGGTGCTTATTTAAGATTAAAAAAATAAGTTAGGTGACTGCCAGTAGATTTTATCCTAGAAAAATCCTTATAAAAGTGTACAATGAAAAAAAAAAAAGATATTAGAGCTAGAAGTTCATGATGTGTAGACCCATTTTTTAAAATACAAATGAAGGTGATAATATAATTGAAAATCTTGTCAATCTATAACAACTGCTAGTTACGCAATTAAATTGGCAATTATCCAGTAGTTATCGGCACATTTTCAGAATCATTGTTTATCAAGTTTACATTTAACGTGGTCATAGAGCTGTAATAATAAATACAAGTTATGTATTAAAATTTTGCTTCATTCTTGATAACCGAACAGATCGTGGGGGCTTGGATCAATCGCATGGTGAATTATGAACTAGGAGCCTGCACATGAAGACAATTGTTAAGGCATCAGGAAGTGTTTCTGGGGAAACCCCTCAACGATCAAGTTAGATTTCTGAGAAGTGGAGAGTAGCAGATAAAGAAAGGAGAGCCAAAATGTCGTACCTTGGAATTGATGTTTGGAAAGGTTTATATAGTTAAAATGAGCTTCAGGAACTCACAAGGGAACTCCCATGATTGCTCACTCAATGTGAAGAAGAGGTACTTCTTCCACCCCAACCGTGAGTCCTTGTAATACACAAACCCAAAGGATTTGTTCTCGCCTCGATTGATGGGGGTGATGTGGAAGAAAAATGCTAGCTTATTCCAATTCCATTAGGAAAGAATGCAAAATTATATTGCACTTTGTCTAGAGAGTGAACATCAGGTGTAGCTATTGGAGAAGGATTTGTAAAATGATATATGAGAATATTTTGGCACTTCGAGCTGTAAATTCATGTTCAAATACTAAATAATGGAGAACTACATGTATATTTAGAAATAAATATATTTTGTATTAGCATATAATTTTTGTGTGTGCAACTCGAGTCACCTGATCTCATTGACACAATTATCCTTGACCCCCGCCTAGGAAACCTGTGAAAGCTGGTCTCACGATGGTTGCAATTGGCTAGTTATATATGTGCGCGGATTAAAATTCTGTGATACTAGTTGATTAACTTAGAATATGCAAAATGCATGCTCTTCATGCTTTGAGTTGGATTAAAAAAATTCCATAAAACATTGACTTGGCCAAAACATTTCTAAGGAAAACAAGTTCAAATAGCCAAAGGATACAAAATCAACATTTATGTGAGTTTACTACACATAACAACTGTGTGGGAGCATTCATACATAAAGTAGACTAATGCCCTTACCCAAGAGCAACCCTAGAGTCTAGGACTCCTCAAAACATAGATAATGAAGGCAACTAAGAGTACCATATATACAAGCCTCAACTGAGATCTTCTTGAATTAAGTCCCACCTTGGATGCAAGTCCCAGTGGCGAGTCACAAAAGTCCTTGTCCATGTGCTACTAAGCTCTGCAGCCAAAAGAAGACTGTAGTTAGTACTGTTACTTGACCAACAAGTTACCTGAGTAGACTAGAATCATAAAGATTCCCAAGTGAAATACCTACAACAAAAGCAACTACCGCGATAACCCTCAGTGGTTACCCGGCCCAACAACTTTAGAATCTGCAGAACATAACTAGGGAATGAGAATTCAGAAATTTTCAGTAAGGGTCTTCACTGTACCTGCAAGAAAATTACTAAGGACTTCACATATGAGAACATATGTAACCTGCTATGAGTTCATATAGCTTGAAGGTCTACTATATGCATATACCTAGGTCCCTTGAGACCTCTCCTCATCCTAGTCCTTAAACTACATGGCATAGCCTTGTCCTCTAGCAAGCTTAGCTTGCCAGCCTAACTAGTGATAAATCACCAGTTGAACCTCTTCTGTTTATATTGTACAAGGGCACTATTGTGGGACTATTGTAGACTAGGCCATAAATACCTTGTAGACTAGGTGCACTAAGGTTTCACCATGCAACCTCGTGGCTAAATGCACAGCTAGGTCGCCAAGGGTTCTAAACCTTTCACCCAAGCTAGTGATACCTATTTGTGATCTTTTGTAACCTATTTTTCTTGCTTATGGTACAAGTAACCATAAAACTGTACAAAACTCAAGAAAACTCCTTGGTCTTGAAAGAATTTTGAAAGTCTCGGAGTACCTCCAGAATGCTTAGACCCCAAGGTACCCTAAAAACCCCCTTAGGTTTCCCCTTGACCTGCCTAGCAAAACTTGAAAAATTCAGCCAACATGCCTATGGCAACACGTTGCCACAATTGTCAACAAACCATTTGTTTTACGATATTGGCAATGTGTTGTGGGGAAATGGTTTGGATTGGCGACACGTTGCCAATCTACGAAACCCAAAAAAATTTCCCAGTTTTGCTGCTATGAATTTTGGACACTTCCAACCCATATCAAACATGCTTAGATAGCTTCCAAACTTCACATACATGTAAAACATGTTGCATAGATCACAACCATCTATCACAAGCCAATCTATGATGCTTTATAATATCATTCCAATAATCACAAACCTCATAGTCCACCATGATTTACCATTCCAATAGTATTAATTGCACTAAAAAACATAACTCTCTTACCTCAACTCTAAGTAACAAACAAGAGTTATGCAACTCTTTGGCACCAACCAAGTTCCACAAACTCCAACCTAAGTTCCAAGCAAATATGGGCGCAAAACACCAAGTTACTAACTTCTAACCAAAACCCAAGCTCCCTATCAACTAATAAACATGAAATCAATCAAGAACACATTGATTACCTTGTATAAAAAATAGGGGATAGAAGGAAACAAGCTTCCAAGCTCCAAAACCATGATTTTATGCTTGAAATTAGCTTTCAATGGCCTATATACTTATGGTGGCTCCACTTATCACTAAAAACTCTTGATTTTAAGCTTCAAGGGATGAAGAAATGATGGTGTGAAGGATGAACTTGGGTTATGGCAGCCATCCCTCACTTTACCATCTTATAAACCAAACTTAAAACCCAAGCCACCCAAGTATTAGACATTGAACACTTAAACTCCCCTATTTTGGAAACCTTAGTCATTCTTGCTTAATTTTTTTTATTTCAACTAAGGTTGGGTTAAAGCTAAAATTTAGGTTATAAAAACTCATTTTAACCACTCAGACCTTAGCTCGACTTGTCGAGATGTAAAATTACCATTTTATCCCCAAACTTTATTTAGTGCCTCAACTTCCTTGGAACTTAGTGAACTTTGATAAACTTACTTATTCTTGCTATGTAAATTTGAATTAAGGTTCTAAATTTAATTTAGAGCAATTTACCTTCCTCGGGCATGCTTCCCATTAGGAGAGCCATAACACTAATAGTATGATACTAATGGTAGAAAATAATGAAGGGACCGTCATAATTGTAATGCACATTTCATTGTTATTAGACAACTTCTCATATAATATCTATGTAACTCAAATCACCTAATTTGATAGTATGATACCAATGGTAGAAAATGATATCACAACTATAATTTGCATTTCATTGTTATTAGACAATAATTTACTCTAAGGGTTTTATCCATCCATGGAAGAAAATTGATTTACTATACATGTATAATAGTCATTTTTAATAATTTCTCATCCAATATAATGACACTGTTTGAATGATACATTATTTGTGGTCTCATTTTTACTGAATATCATTCTAATACTGGTAGCTACTTATCTTTGGTATAGATGCTAAAATTAAAATGATATTACATTTATAAGAAGTCTAAAGTTTTAAATGAATCACATAATTGTATGTGTAACACCTCCATATCCCACTTTGGAGAAATGTTGGATATAGGCCTTTATGTTCCCAATGCCCTCATTGGATCTTTTGGATTACTTTATCCCTTAGCTAAATAACCTATTTAATCCAGGATCAAACTTGGTGCATGATCCATGTGCACTTCCATTATGCCACATTGTGGATGTCTGGGTCGACTTTGATACCATCTTTAATGGCTTAAGTTCAAAACTGGTTAACGAAAACACCTGCTCACACTATATGGGCTATTTTTTGTAAAAAGGATAAGTACTATGTGCTTGTGTTCTGAAACATGAGTCTATATATCCAAATCAGGCCTCTCACATTTTAATTTTGTGGGATATGAGGGTGTTTCATTATATATAATGCATAAACATTACACACACGTAAAATATGATAGAGAAGCATATGAGATTCATTTGTATAGTTAAGATGTTGTTTATTTTTAACCATAAATCTTGAATATTTGTTATCAAAGTTATATTATGTAACCTCAACCTGCCAAATAAATCCAACACCCTAAAAACATCGGAATCTCTTTAACACTTTTTCTTCACCATTTTTCTAATGCAAAATACTAAAGAAATAAGGTTACATGAGACTCGAAAATATTGTGAAAATTAGGAAAAGAAATCAAATTGGATGATATATCCTAAGTAATATAGAGGCTAAACATGGAAGCAATTATCATGCGACAACATTAAGCAAAATAAGACGACTTTAATACAATGATCTGTGACCTTCACATCAACTTTGTAACTATAAATTAAGGATAAAGTATCAATTTTACCACTATAAAGTGTTTAAAAGACTAATTTTACAATTAAACTTTTATCTGTACCAAATTTGTCACTGAACTTTACCTTCAAAACTGAATTTACCACCAAATATTAAAAAAATTTACAAATTTGTCACTTGTCAGATAAGTGATCATCAAATGAAGGGTTTGTTTTTTTTGTAATTCTCTCCTAGCATATAAGAGGACCATTTGTGATATCCTAGCTATCCAAAAGACCAAAAACATTTATAAATACCTTGGTTTTCCTATGATGCCTGGTAGATCAAATAAGGGTAAAACGTCAATTTTTGCTTGAGAAAATGAATTGCAAACTAGATGGTTGGAAAAAGAATTATCTATTTATGGCGGGCAGAATTGTCCTACCCAGGTTTGTTCTTGCTTCTAAACCTAGTTACTATATGCAACATGATCGTCTACCTATCTCTATCACCAATGCAATCAATAGAATAAATAGGAATTTCATTTGGGACCAACCCCTGAGAAGAAAGCGCTTAATCTGATTAGCTTGAATACAGTCATAGAACTTGCACACTTTGGGGGCCAGGGTATTTTTCAGCTAGGGAATGAAATTATGCCCACTTGGCTACAATCACCAAAAAAATGGCTAATAGTAATCATAATACTTGGGTAAAAGTCATCTATGGTCAATATTAACATAAACCCAAAGTAAATGCCTCATCCTTTTGGAAGACTATAAGGAGAACTTGGGTTTTGGGTCCAAAAGAACACTAAATGGATTGTAGGAGGAGAGCATAATATTAATTTTTGGCCTAATACTTGGTGCTCTTTTGTGCCTTTGAGGGAGTTGATAATTGGTCCCCTTCTTAAAGGGGAAAAAAACATTTCAATTGCTCAACTATTTAGCAATCAAACTGTCTTCTGTTTACCTTCCTTAGGATATTAAGCAAAATCTTGGTGGTATCTTTATCAGCCCAAATAAGGAAAAATATGATACACTTGCAATTTCAAATTAGAAGATGCCTATGATTGAAAAGCTGAGAATAAAATTAAGTTAGGCGAAGCAATTTCCATTAACGTGGACTAGGTACATATATAGGATAGTGACTAGTACAAGATCCTACAACTAAGCAATTAGTTGACTGTAAAAAATTTTATATAAGGAAACTAAATATGTACTATACATTTTTCCATAAGCAAAAGATTTGACAGATTATTTTCTTTACACTCTCATTCAAGTTAAAGAGTGGATATCCTACACTCCCAACTTGTGAGCCATAGGAATAAAAGTCTTTCTGCCTAAATTTTTAGTCAAAATGTCTGCCAGCTGATGTGTTGGGCTTATAAATTTTGTTGCAACTGAGCTTTCTTGAATTTTATCCCTTATATAATGGCAATCCATTTCTATATGTCTCATTCGGTTATAAAAGACATGATTCACAACAATATGTAACACTACCTTATTCTTAGTTGGTTCATGATGCTTTATGTCCAAGTCTCTAAGCAAGTGTCATAACCAAGTCAATTCACAACAAGTACCAACCATAGCACGATACTTAACCTCAACTAATGAAAGTGACACAACCTTTCAACACTTTGATCTCCAAGAAATAAGTGATGGTCTAAGAAACACATAGTAGCCTGTAGTAGATCTCCTAGTAAGTGGACAACCTGCCCATTCTAAATCACAGTATACCCTCAATTTGAGATCATTGTTGGGGGAGAACCTAACCAGGAGCATTCTTGAGGTAACGCACCACTTTAGGTACTACCTTCATGTGAGCCTTTCTTCGCTGATGCATGAATCGACTCAATACATGGATTGCATAAATGATATTTGGCCTTGACATAGTCAAATATATCAGCCTTCCAACCAGTCTCCTATAACGACCTTGATCCATGAGCAAATCGCTCTTATCAGATAATTTAAATCTTCGTTCCATGGGTGTATTAATCAGGGTTACGCCCAATAGTCCCGCATCCTCAATAATCTCTAATGCATACTTTTGTTGGAAATAAAAATCCTCTTTTTGGAAGTAGAAACCGCAATGCCAAGAATATATTTTAAGCCTCCAAGGTCTTTAATATGAAACTGATTATATAGGAAGTTTTTTGTTACAACAATACTTTGAGGATCATTACCAGCAATCAAAATATCATCAACATAGATTAATAGGACAGTAAATGACTTGCCTTGTTTATTTGGTGAAAAGTGAATAATCAACCCGTGATTGTACATACCCGGCAAAATGAATAGCCTTAGAGAACTTGGCAAACCATTAGCGAGATGCTTGTTTTAGGCCGTATGGTGACTTGTGGAGGCAACATACCAAGTTGTCTTCTCCCTGTCATCAACGCCCTGGTGGTGAAGACATCTATATCTTTTTATAAAAGTCAGCATGAAGAAAAATGTTATTGATGTCCATTTGATGAAGTGACCAACCCCAAGCAGTAGGCCAAAGCAAGTAAGCAATGTACTGTGATTATCATGGTAGTGGGTAAAAAGGTATCATGATAGTCAATACCCTCAAGTTGAGTGAAGCCCTTAGCTACCAATCGGGCTTTATAATGCTTAATAGAACCGTTTGAATGGTGCTTGACTTTGTAAACCCATCAACAGCCAGTCAGTGTTTTGCCAATCAAAAGTGGAGTAAGAGACTAAGTGCCATTAGGCTGGAGAGCCTGTAATTCAGATTGCATTGCCACCTACCATTTAAGATGAGTGGCAGCTTTTGAATAAGATCGAGGTTCTACGATAACATTGATGGCAGTAATAAAAGTTCTATATGCAGGCTTATATCTATGATAGGAGACATTATTGGCTAATTGGTAATGTGTTCTTTTTGTCAGGCTTGGAGTTAAGAAAGATGATTAGTCAGAGTAAATATGCGAGCATACATAATCATTGTACTTGACTGGCAGGTTGGTGTGGCAACTTGAGTGATGGAGTGGAGTGGCAGGTTCAGTGGGTTCTTGTGGTATTTATGGTGAATAGGGCTTTGGCAGAGTCGGTGGTGGTGATGCCTGATTAGGTTCAATTGAGGAGTCGATGAGGATGGAGGGAGACTTGGGGCATCAGCCATATGTACGGAAGACAGGTGGTGGAACCAGTAAAAACTGTAGAGAAGGTGGGTCAGAAGGCGAAAAAGGGTGGTTGTTATCTAACGTGGGATCAAAAGGAGAGTCAGAAGAAAAGTCAAAAGAAGAAGGAAAAGAATATGGGCCTAAAATATGGGCCTGGGAACAGAGAGGAAGGCTGGGCTGCGAAGGAAGTGTTGGACTAAGCGAAGAAGAGGCATAGGGAAAAATATTTTCATAAACTTGATGTCTCCACTAGTAAAAATATTCTTCATCTATAGATCAAATAGTTTGTAGCCTTTTGGCCTAGTGGGATAAGTAGTAAAAATTGATGGCATGACATAAGAATCAAATATATGCGATGTGTGAACATTAGTGGCATAGGCTAAACAGCCAAAAATTTGGAGATGAAAGTAAGATGGAGGTTTTGAATAAGGCAATTCATATGGAGTTTTGAAGGAAATAACCAATGAAGGTAGCCAATTGATGATATGGACAGTAGTGAGAACACACCCCCCCCCCCCAAAATTGAATAGGGAGTTGGGCATGAAATTCCAAGGCTCGAGCAACTTGCAGAATATGGTGCTATTTTTGTTCCATAACCTCATTTTGTTGGGGCGTGTAAACACATGAATGTTGAAAGAAAACACCATTTTCATAAAAAAAGTGAATGAAGTGAAAGAAACCTCCACCATTGTTGCTTTGAAAAGTTTTGATGCGAGACTTAAATTGTATGAAAACATAGCTAAAAATGTTTGAAAAGAGTTTGTGGATCATCTTTTTGTTGCATAAAAAAAATCCATGTAAAACGTGTATAATTATCGACAATGGTAGGGAAATATTGACAACCAGAAAAAGAAGGGTGTTAATAACGCCCTCAAATATCACAATGAATAAGGTCAAATGGTTTTGTAGATGAAATGTTAGGCACCTCCTGAGTGCCTGGCTTAGGCCAAGGAATATCAAGGAAAACCAAGGAAAATGAGAGAAAACAGAAAGGGGAAGTAAGAGAAGCTCCGGAGACTAGTACAGTGACTTATGTGCAAAACTGGAGACTTTCAGGACTTAATTGCACATAGAAAATGTACTATGGGAAAGCTGACAGAAAACAGAGAAAGGGGACTAAATTGTGCACTAAGTTAAGTGGTACAAGTGAAACCACAAGCTTAAGGATGGCATTGTTGGCCATGCAAAATTTTATGATGGCTAGTCCAAGACTAGACCATTTTTGGGAGACAACAATGATTGCTAGTCAAATTCTTGTCTACCACTAGTGTACTATTCACTAGTTACTAGTTAAGCTAACTAGTCATTAGTTTAGTTACATGGCCGGTTTTACAAGGGTACTTATGACATCTTGGTACTTGTGTTTATCATGTGCTTGGCATAATGGGCCAAGAATTGACTTGAGTGTCCATTTAACCACAAGTTTAAGGGCGGCATTGTACTTATATGGGCTTGGAAGACTACTTTGCACCATGCAAAATTGTGGAAGGCAAAGTTGGCATTCTAGCCAACTAAAAACACATGACTTTCGGCCGAAATCAAGTCCAAGGCCATTTGTTCATTTCGGGCTTGCTTGTTCTTGTTAAACCGAGAGTGTTCTTGAGAGTTCTTTCACATTTTGGCTTTGAAATCCAAGATTCTTGAAGATACTTGAAGGATTCAAGCTTGGAGAAGAGTGTTTCGGCTTGTGCTTGCTTGGAATCAAGCTTGGTTCTTGAAGATTCAAGGAAACCGAGCTTAATTGAGCTAGGGTTTTGAGGTAATGTCCATGTCTCCTTGAATTCATGGTAGTTCTTCCATGTACAAGGAACCTAAGTGCTCAATTGAAGATGTATTAAGTTAAATGAGCAAGAAATGCTTCGGTTTGAAAGTGGAATGTTGGCCGAATGTGATGAACAAGTGTTCTTGGTGTTCTTCTTGGAATTCATGGAAATTAATCCATGTGTGATGCTTGTTAATGATTATTTAACCTTGTGTTAGGTTGTTGGGGTGAAGAACACCAAGTTTGTGAAAGATAGTGTGTTGGCCGAAAGTGCACTTTGAGGTAATCATGTGTTCCTCTTCATGGTATTAGTGCCATGGGCATTGGTTAGTGATACTTTGATGATCATATGTTGGATTGAATGGGTGAGGAACATTGTTATGTGAAATTGGGTTATATGGCCATGAGCTTGAAGTGGCATAATTTAGTGCCCATTGTTTGAATACATGGTAATGTTGCCATGAAACATTAGTTATTGATGTTTTGATGTGTATGTGTGGAGTTAGTTGATAGAGAACATATGTATGTGAAGGTGTGCACTTTGGCCGAGAACTTGATTTGGTATATCATGATGTACTTCAATGGGTTACATGGTAATTATGCCATGAGCATTGTCATTTGATGGCCACTTGATCATGTTTTGGGTTAGTTGGATGAATGACACAAATATGTGAAAATGTGTACTTTGGCCGAGAGCTTAGTTTATGGTAACATAGTGCATTTCACTTGGTTACTTGGTAATACTACTATGGAAAATGTTCATTGGTGATTAGAGTATCATGTGGTATGACAGAATGATGGGCAGTACATATATGGACATATTGGACACTTTGGCCGAGAGCTAAAGTGTGTGCATTCTAGTGTTCTTCATTTGAGTCATGGTAGTTTAATCCATGGATGTGTATGATGATGCCTATGTGTTGTTATGCTAGGCGTTGTGATTAAAGAGCACTTGGACATTTGAAACTTGGTTGAGACCGAGAGCTATTTGAGGTAGGGTTCACTGGCACTTGACTTTGCCTGGTAATATACACCATGAATCAAGTGTCTAGACTGGCTAAGTGATGGTTAAACTTGCCAAATGACCTTAGTTTCTTGATGGGCTTAGTGTTTATACTTGGTTGCTTGTTGATTAGCTAATTAACTATGGTACATGTACTAGAAATGCAAGTAAATGTGGCCTATTTGCTTGGCATTTTGGGAGCTCCAAATGGAAATGGTGTATTGGTAAGTTTGTGTGCAAGAAATGCACATGGGTACATGTATGGCTTATATGGCCGAGAGCAACATTGTGGAGTGTGTGTGTGTACTTGTGTGCTTTGGTGTTTCCTTGTGCATGCTAACCCCACTTATGAAATATTTGACTTATTTATCTGTCTTGTATATGTATATGCCTGTTTTTCTTGTCTTGGTGTTTGTTTTGCAGGCTAAGCTAACTAATGGGAGGTTAAGCTTTGAGAGTGATTACTCAGCTTAACTAAATAGACTCAATATGAGTTGTATATGTTTTAAGTGAATCCTATTGAGTTATATGCTCACTGCCCATCCTTTATTTTTCAGGCAAGGACATTCGGCCTGAGTAAGGCTAAGCTGCTTGTGTGTGTGCTTAGTGTTTATATTTGCTTGTTTTGTAAGGTATGCCCCAATGTGTGCTTGGCTTAGCATTTTGATTTCATTATAAGTCTTATTCCTTGATTGGCCGAGACTTATAGTTGAAGTTTGCAGGCAGTAGTTGGAGACTTGTCTAGGAGAGCTATGGATACCTGGACTGTAGCTTTGATCATAGTGTTTTCCTTCATGACCATGAATCAAGCCATTGGGTTGGTGTTGCAGTGTGTACTCTTGTATGGCATACTTAAGGTCATGTTTGACCATTAGGAGTCTTGGCATGTAATAACTTGGCATAAATACTTTTGGTTTCTTGGCATGTGTAGCCATGTTATGGTTGCTAGGTAGACTACCCTTTTGTGTTTATATGTGTAGTCTTTAGTGCCTAGACTCATGTTGCTTGAATGGGTTTTGTATGCCAAGTTCTATATGGACTAAGGATGGCGTTATGCTTGCTTATGTATGTTGGATGTTATGGGCCAAGGTTTGGCACTTGTATGTGAATAGTTGGGGCCTTACAACAAGAAAATATTGTGCATAAGTATGTGTACCTTAATTGGCCGAGAGCATCATGCACATTTTGTATGTGGTTTTTCAAAATCTAAACCAAATCTTGTGGGCTTCTTGGTTGCCATATAGTTAGTACACTTGATGCACACCATTTATGCACTTAAATTGCATTAAGTGTTGCCTTGCTTGTTGTGCAAGAAATCAATTGAATCCTTGCTTGTGGAGCAAGTTAAGGGTTTGGGCCTTGCCCTTGCTGCAAGTTGATAATGGATCTTTATTAAAGCCACCTGGGCCACCTCCCAGGCCTCATAACTTAAGAAAATAAGACTTAAAAGTTGCCATTGCTTGCTTGGCCGAGAACTAGAACCTAATTTTATAGTTGGGCTTGTGAGCTAGTTTAGGAACTTTTAGGCCAGGGCCTGAGTGAGGTGTGACATGAAATAACACTAGTACCGAAAGGTAAACAAGTTTGCTTAGCCAAAGGACAAATAGGACAAACATTATTGGTTTGGATGGAAAAATTCAAGAAATTTTTGGCAATAAAACTTAAACGAGAAAATGATACATGGTCGAGATGATTGTGCCAGAGATTGGTGCAAGAGGTGGTGAGGTTACAGGCTGGTCGGCTTATAGATGAGGAATGGTTGGTCGAAGTTTTTTTTGTCGCCGGTGCTACCAAATAGTATAGTCCATCATGTTGTTTACCCAAAACAATCATCCTCTTCATATCCAGATCCTGTAAAACACACCAATAAGGTTAAAATGTCACTGAGCGGCTCAGACCTCTTGTCAAACGACCAATAGACAACAAATCAACTTTGACTATAGGGATAGATAACACATCATGCAGATAATAGATAGAATTCAGAAGCAAAGTCCCTATGGCAGCAATCTTCACTTTTTCTCCACTAGGTAGTAATACAGGCGACAATGAATAATTTTTAACTTTGTGCAATAAGTTAGACGCTAAAATAATGTGATCTGTTGCCCCGTTGTCAATGATCCAATTATGAGAAATTAGTTTAGACAAACTTGGCTTTGTTATGACATTTGTTTTGGAACTACTACCCTTATCTTTGTTAATGCGTGACAACAACTATTTGAGTTGATCCTCTGTCAATGAAACTAATGACCTGCCCTTCGACAGAAACGACAGGTTATTAGTAGCCTTCTATTGTAACGCCTTGGTCCTGAATTGTTCCTTGCTTTTGGGTGGCCCTCCGGGTACCCATGTAGCTTATAGTAGGTCTATTCCCAATGGCCCAACTGATAACAATGTGTATAGTTAGGCTTCTTTTTTTTTCTGCGATGCTGATTAGGATCAAATCGTCATTCTTCTTTGTAGCCGGGATTTCCTCCACTACATATGTGATCTGCTTGAGACTCTTGAAATCCATATGATCGATCAAATCGCTCCTTCTTTCCTGTACCTCCTAAGGAGGTAGGCTTGTTGTTGCCAAATTGAATAGCCATGGCAGCGCTATTACTGAAATCTGTCATTGCCGATGTTGAAGTGATTATTCATTTTTTTCTTCTTGGGATAGAGTTGAATACGCTTGGTGAACACAGCCTTTTGAGCTTTTTGCAGTATGCCGAGATTGACAGTTGCTCTTAACAAAGGCAAGCAATGTCTCGTATGATTTCAAAGATGCGAGAGGCATTGCCTTGAGGAAAATGCTAATGAAAATCCTCCCAAACTTCTTGAGCAGTAGAGCAATAGATTTTTGTATCTGAGATTTCTAGATTGAAGGTAGTGACAATCCAGGAGTGAACCAAGTCTTTACAGCACTTCCAAGCCACGAATTTGACTGTATTAGAGTCCTCTGAGGGCGCCTTGATTGAGCTATCGACAAATCCCATCTTGTTTTTAGTATTCAAGGCAAAGACCATTGCTCTACTCTAGGCTAAGTATTTATCTCCATTAAGAATTTTGGTGTGTAAAACCAAGCTTGAATGATCAAAGTGATCAGTAAAATAAGGATCAGAGATGTCTGATAGAGGAATGGAGGATTCGATGCTCTTTCTTATGCTAGATTTTGAAGCTTTAGTCACGGTGGTTGAGAGATGAGAGAGAGAACCACACGAGAAGGTAAAGTGCAGTTGAGATGGAGTCAGGATCTTAATCCTGTTTTGATACTGTGAAAAGCTGAGAATAAAATTGAGTTGGGTGAAGCAATTTTCATTGTTGTGGAACCAGGTACATATATAGGATAATGACTAGTACAAAATCCTACAATTAAGTAATTAGCTGACTGTAAAAAATATTTACATAAGGAAACTAAATATGTACTATACATTTTTTTTCCATAAGCAAAAGATTTGATAGATTATTTTCTCAACAATGATGCTAGACTAACTTACTCTGAAAACACCAAGGAAAGTATGGATTGGAAATGGATGTGGTCTTTTAAATTTTATTAAAAAATAAAGATCTTCATATAAAAAATAATGCATCAAAGACTCCTTACTAGCTTTTATTTACATGGTATCAATATAAATGTGGATTGCATATATAGGTGGCATGGCCAATTCGTTGAAAGCTAAAGACACATTTTTATTGGTTGTCCCTTTGCTAAATAGGTGTGGTCTCATATAGGTATTAATGGAATAGTAATTTCGCCTGACCCTGGTTCGGTGAATCTTTTTGTCTTAATAATCAGACTTCATGCTGGTTTAACATTCTTTGGCCGTTTATTATGTCAATTACTTTATGAAATATCTGGAAAGATAGGAACAAATATGCTTTGGAAGGTCACTCTGTTAAACCCCACATACTGGTCGAGTTAATAAAAAAATCAGGTTGTTGAGCTTTTTGCTTTAATTTCAAAGAAGGTAACCTCTCCCTCAACTAGATCTCTTGTTAGTTTGCGGGTCCCTATTCTTCGAGCTTTCAAATTAAACATGGATGGAGTTTGCAACACTCACCCGGCTTTAGCTAGAGCTAAAGGCCTGATAAGGGATCATGAAGGAGTTTTGTAATTAGTTTTGCTAGACATTTGGGAATATTACCCCTCTCATGACTAAGTTTTGGGGGTCTATTGGAGGGTTTAAATATGGTTGATCTCATGAGAAGGATTTGGTCTTGAAATAAAATGGAATTGTAAAGACCTTTGCAACATGAATTCATCCAATTATGTGTCCTGCCCATCCTTACAAACTATTTTTGACGAATGAAGGTCATCACTGCAAAAATTTCAAGTTCAGGAGGTTCATCATCAACTTGGGGAATCCAACAGAGTAGCTGACAAACAAGTGAAATATGTTGCTTCCATGCATGACATTGCATTGTATTTTGATCACTGCCCCTCATTTATGTTTGATGTAAATTGGGGAGGAAAATTTAGGCGTAAAGCATTGTAGTAATTCTCATTTTAGTATAAAGACTACTCTCTTTAGTAGGACCTTGGGTTTGAACCTTGTGACAGGGCCTTCCATTTCAAGCCTCAAAGCTTGCCTCCTAGACAAGGGTAAAACCACCTTGATGCGGTTTCATGTTTGTTCTTATGGAATTCCTTTTTCTACCAAGAAAACAAAATGCACTAATGAGAAATAGCTAAAAGTACTTTGAATTTTTTGGTTTAGTGAAGTTGTTATAGAGGCCTTGATTAAGACTCCTAATTTTTGTTAAAGCTTTACTTTGAGTGTTTGATTGTGGAACGGACATCCCAACACAATTTTCCGTAGCTACCCATTTAGGGATGCGTTATACCCTATTTCCTTAAGAATTATCAAAAGAATAGGAAAGTATACAATTATATTAATCTAAAGGGACATTCGACTCAAGGATTCTCAAAAATTTTTAAAGGTATGATTTATAGAAAGTGAGAATCCATAAAAGTTCAGTTCATACCTCATAAAGAATGAATATTTTAATATTTTTATGTTTGGTTGATGAATTTTGCATATTTCTTTAGACTCTGAGTATAGTAACTAAAGTGTAACTTTTATAATTTAGATGCATATTTGTTTTTTTTTTTTTCGGACTCAAAAGTATCATACAAATTTATAAAGAGAGATATACTATTATAGTAATTAGGGAAAGAGACATGTTAGCTCTTTTGGGACCAGAATGATAACCAAACTAGCTTTTGTAAGCATGTTGCAGGAAGTGGAGTACCAAATTAGATGCAATATTTGTAAATCTTGCAAAGGTTAAGGAAATTTTTTTTTGACTATTTTATAAATGTTTTAAAAGTTCAAGGACTAAATATGTGAGGTTTTGAGAAAGTAAATTGTAAAATTTTCAAAGCTATGGGACAAAAATGTAAACATTTGCGTTCAAGGCGTATGTTTCTATGTTTGCAAAAAATAATTTGATTTGATTTTTTTATATTCAAAATCATCTTTACGAGTTTATAGAATGTTTGCTTTTTTCTAGAACCTGAAAGGCCATCAAACTAATATATATGACATTCATGAATACATTGGTTGAATTTAAAACCTCCAACCTCCGCTATGTGTTTATAAATAGGCCTGATTAATCGATTAAATCGGCTATAACTGAAACCAAATAATTAATCTTTTGTTGGTTTTCGGTGTTAAGTAAAAATAACCGAATAGACCGAACTTTTTCCAAAATGCGAAATAATCGAACACCAATTTACACTTTCGTTTTTTGGTTACTTAACTGAATAACCAAAAATTCTGTAGATGAGAAATCTAGAACAAAACAAGGAGGAAGCCTGCTACTAGAGGAGAAATGTGGGCCGGAACGCAATGATGAAGAGGAGGAGGAGGAGGTCAACTAAATATGGGCTGAGATTGACTCAATCGAGCAAAAATTGACTCAATTGACCGAAATCTGGGTTGAAATCGACTCAATCAACTCAATCTGGGCTCCTTGATGGCGGTTGGTGACGGTGAAAGAAGCTGTTGTCTTAGCGGCTTAAAGCGTGAGAGAAGCTTGGATGGACACAACATGAAGGAGACTGAAAGACAAGAGTCAGAGAAGTCTAAACAAGATAAAGGAGAATGACGTTGCTAAAGGTGAGAAATAGATATGGCTTAAGGAATGGACAAAACACTGTCCTTTTGCCTATAATATTTTAGTTTTTTCAGTCACTGAATTTCTGGAGAGTGGAATCGATAACCGAACCAAAAGATTAATTCAGTTATCACTTAAAATAAAAAATCGAACTTATCCTTTTATTTTATTTGGTCATTGAAGATTGAAAAAAAATATCAGTTAGCTAGTTAATTTAAAACCAAAATTCCGCTCTCTCCTATCCACAAGTCTATGAAGAATTGTAAAGATTAAAGATTCCTTAAAAAATGAGAACGATAGTAGATAATTATTCTCCATAATACACCAAAAAATAGTTAGAATTATCCGTCCCTGCTGCAGGCAGAAGTCGGTTTGTACGTTTGTTCAAACCATCTGGATCTCCCTCCTGTGCCGAACCTTCCGTGAACCTTCCATGCACTCATGGAAGGATATCTGTTTGATCGACTGGGAAGGGGTTGAGATAATACCTCACGTCCTACTTCGCCATTTCCATGGCGTCCAAAGCCCAACACGTTTTCTTTTTTCTTCTCTTCCTCTTCCTTTCTAGCCCGCCCACCTCTGGAAAAGGAGAAGAAGAAACTTGGGTTAGAGCGGGTTACTGGTTATCAGATGCCTCATTCCCTGACACTGATGAAATCAACTCGACCTTGTTCACTCACCTTTTCTTCGGCTTCGTCGGTGTCGATACTTCCACTTTCCACCTTTTGGAACCCGTCGATTCCTCCTCCTTGTCCAGCTTCAGCTCCGCCGTCAAGCGCAGAAATTCAGAGGTCAAAACGCTCATCTCTATCTGGAATGGGGATGACAGCGTGTCTCAGCTTTCGGCTTATGAAGAGCAAGTTGGCTTTCAATTTCTCTCCTCCGTCGTCTCCGAACCGTCCCATCGGAAATCTTTCATCGATTCTTCGATAAGAACAGCTAGGCTTCACGGGTTCGATGGACTAGACTTGTTCTGGGTTTGGCCCAATAGTACCGACTTAATCGGGATTGGGGTTCTGTTAGATGAATGGCGAGCTGCAATAACTTTCGAGAAAAGAAACCCGGATCAACCGCCGTTAATCTTGACCATGGCGGTCCATTACACGCCGGAGATCGGGTCGGCGAGTTATCCAATTGAATCGATCCGGAAAAACGTGGATTGGGCAAACATTATTGCTTATAATTACCATTTGCCTTTCAGAGAGAATTTCACCGGCTTCCATTCTGCTCTCTATGACCCATCAAGCAATATCAGTACCGATTTCGGAGTCACTCAGTGGCTCAACCGAGGATTTCCAGCTGAGAAACTGGTTCTGGGTTTGCCATTCTCTGGATATGCTTGGGTTCTCTCCAGTTCTCAGGAATAGTTTGTTGGGGCTAGAGCTTCTGGTCCAACTCAATCTGACACGGGTTTAATGGGCTACAAGTATATCAAATCTTATATGCTGGAGGAAGGATATGAAGGTATTGCAGTTTACAATGAGACTTATGTTGCAAATTTGTTCATTTCTCTCAGAGATTGGATCAATTTTGACGGGGTAGAGACCGTGAGAGCCAAAGTTCTTTACGCCAAGAATAAAGGACTGCTTGGTTACAATGTATTTCAGCTTGGCAGTGATGATACAAATTGGGAGTTATCTCTTGCAGGTATACATCCCTTCGGGCAGAGTCATATTGTTTTTAGTTGTCATACACAAGTTAATAAGTTTTTGTTCATAGGTAATCTTTTGTGTGTTGGGGGTGTGTTTGTGTGTCTATATCTGTTTCTTCTTTTCGATACTTGGAAGAAAAGAAAGGGCAACTTGGGAATAAATAGAGCAAGATTCAATCTTTGATGTGTTTTTTTCAGATTCCAGTGTTAGAAAAACTGTTGTGGAGATGGAACAGAATGATTATTTTGTGCTACATTGACAGCTCAAGGGGCAGGTAATGGAGGAAACAAAGGGACAACTCAAGGGGCAAGTAATGGAGGTAACAAGGGGGCAGCTCAAGGGGAACGTAATGGAGGTAACAAACACCGGTTATTGCTGATGGCTTTGCTTGTGGTTTCTGTAGTGACTATTCTGACAACGCCAACACTCTATTGGTACCGAAGAAGAATCATGAAACCAAAAGGTAACTTGAAATTATAAGAACATTTTTATGTCGATATAGTAAGCAATGAAGGTTCTTTCATGTTTCATTTTCATGAGCTGGATTTAATGCTTTTGTACTTCTGAATTTTCCTCTGGTGCTGCTCACAGGAGCTTTGCAGTACTGTAGAAGTTATATCTTAAGAACTAATAGATCAAAAGGAAACTTTGGAACTGATGCTCTGCATCTGCGAGTGTATGGTCTTAATGACGTTAAGGCTGCTACAAATAACTTTTCAGAGGCAAATAAGCTTGGACAAGGGGGATATGGCCCTGTATACAAGGTATTTGCATTAGTCAGCTGCAAGTCATTGGTTTTCCTTGTTGCCAAGTATAAGTTTAACATAAACGTGCACCATTCATTCTAAACAACGATCTTGCTAATTAGGAATCCTTTTGAATAGGGTACATTACCAATGGGACTGGAAATAGCTGTCAAGAGGCTATCTGCAACTTCTGCTCAAGGATTTGAGGAGTTCCAAAATGAAGTCACACTCACTGCCAGACTTCAGCATGTAAACCTTGTTAGAGTTCTGGGATATTGCACTGAGATGGAAGAAAAGTTGTTGGTATACGAGTACATGCCAAACAAAAGCTTGGACCGCTACATCTTTGGTATGCCCTTGAACTATCTCTGCAAAGATCTTGATGTCACTTCTGGTCATATGTTTCTTTCTCCTGTCAAGACGGTCTCAACAAGTCTGATTGTATAACTCTACACTGTTCTAGATCCAATGAGACGACATATACTAGATTGGAGAAAGAGGGTGCAAATAATTGAAGGGATCACTCAAGGGCTTCTGTATCTGCAAGAGTATTCTAATTTTACTGTTATTCATCGGGATTTAAAGGCCAGCAATGTTTTGCTGGATAATGAGATGAACCCGAAGATATCAGATTTTGGGATGGCAAAACTTTTTGGGAAAGGGGTGTCTGAGGCAAACACTGACAGAATTGTTGGAACATAGTAAGTGAACAAAATCCTATATTTCTTTATGTCTCTACATGGCCATCAATTTTGGTTTGCATGATGCAGCGGCTACATTCCGCCTGAATATTTGAGGAAAGGTGTCTACAATGTGAAGTATGACGTTTACAGCTTTGGAGTTTTGTTTTTACAAATCATCAGTGGCAAGAGAACTACAGGCTCTTATGGCCCAAATGAGGATCTGAATCTTTTTGAATACGTAAGTTGGTTGTCAGAAACTACTCTTACTAACTCCTGCATAGAAACAACTCTTGCTCACATCAGCATTCTTCAAACTTGTTAAGATATAATTATCTCTGACTGATATCTTTTTAGAAATTTATGATTTTCCTTTTTGACATGCTAGGATTAAAAAATGTATATGATCGACCTTTTAGTTATATTTGTTTTATGTTTTTTTTTTCTTGTATAAATGATGTAAATACTTTATTTCAGCTGAGTCAAAATGATGGCTTACAGTTAATGGGCTATTTACGCTTTTTCCCAAAAACTAATCTCCCAAATCTCCACCATGTAGCCCCAGTCCATCCGCCATGGAATTGGAAGAAATGTTCAAGTTAGAAAAACTATTTAAATACTTCACGGTACTTCATTTTCTGCGGCATCATACACACTACAATTTCCAGCAAAATTTAGTACTGGCAGGCCGGCCGTCCCTAATAACACTCGAAATGGCCTGCCGTCACTAAGTAAGTCTGACTGTAACGATGGCCAGCCTGTCCTTAGTTTTAGGCCAAACCAGTGAGGGCCGAGCTATCAGGTTAGTTGCCGGCAACTAATGACAGGCTTGACCGTCTCTAACTTGGGCCCTAGACTAGCGAGAGACACATTGTACATTCCAATTTGGTTTTTGAATTTTGTCAATTTTCCTATTAGTAAATTATGGTAGTGCTTTTTTGTTCATTTTTGCAAACAATCGTTTTATATTATACAATAAAAGTTCTGTCTACCGTAAATGCGTGACATATTATGTAATTATGAGGCAAGTAATTATTTTCATTGGGTGTGGTTTATTAGATAGTAGGCTCACAATATTAAGTTTTATTTTTACTATTGTTTATGTGTTAATGGATTCCTTTTCATCATGGACAATGTTGCACCTACGACCTATTTCAACAAAAGTAAATTATGCAAAGGAAAAAGTACAAAAAAAAAAAAACATCATAGTTATGGATCTTGACCCATTTACTCACTATACTTTTAGATGGTTCTAATCTTATCAGTAAAGTCACTATTTGGGGCCAAATTAACTGCTAGGCCAATAGTGGGGTTGAGCTATAAATGGAAGTGTGATCGGGATGACATGGAATTGGAATTAGTCACGAGGCGCTGAGCTAGCCTCCTTCTCTTTGATCTTCAACTTCGGTAAGAGCACGGGGATAATTTTAGGGCAATTGTGGGTCAGGTTTACGAAGAGGATAGTGGTGACGATCTCTTGATGAATAGACGGCATGCAGGGGTGGTTGCCGATAGTGGATTTCATGAATGGTTCCTCCCTTTATTTGGCGCACTGGCAGCTGGCGACACTGTTGATGATGATGTAGGGTGAGGCTTGAACGCCAACTTCTAGGGTGATATTGGACAATGGTGATGAGGCTTGGGTTGGCTGAATCGGTGAAGGTTAGCTGAATCAGTGATGTGATCATACAGGGATGTGGGAGGTAACAGGGATAGTGGTGGATTCGATTTGGGTTGAATGACTCATCTCATTCTTTTCTTTTTCTTCTACTTTTTAACATTGCCAGCAGTAGGAGGTGATACAGACGGAGGTGGATCAAAGCTAGAACAGTGGAAGGAGGTTGGGTGGTGGACTTGGTGAACATGGTTAGCAATCCAATTTAGGTCCTTAACTATGGTGAGATATTTGGTCTAGGTCCCTAACTATGGAGTTTTGCATTTTGCACACATTGCATGTCATTTCATCTATTATTTGCCATAAAATCATATTTAAACAAAATATTCTACCATTTGACGGAATATTATCACCATAAGTTACATTGGTAGCTATATTGGCCCGAATTCAATACTTTGGTTGTCAATTTGACACCAAACTACGACTTTAGTGATACAATTGGAATAACTCAAAATTATAGTGGGTAATAGGGTCTAGGCGCATAATTGTGGTGATTTTTTTTAGTTTTTTTCCCTTATATAAATTGAGGTGTCAAGGAATTGTGAAACAATTTATGTTCAAGTGAATCATCCATACAATTATACTATCAATTACTGTCTGTCACATTTCACCTTTGTCAAATTATTTTTATAGAATTTCATAACTCTAGCAGTATTCTAATATTTCGTTTGATGTATTTTTGTGTTATACGTTTCATACATTACGTATATTAGACAAATTAGGATAAAACCTAACATGATGTATCATGAGAAACATTACTTTTGTTTTTGGCAAAATCGACAAATGCATTTGGGATCGTAATGCCCTATATATTCTTATAATTTGAAGCATGTAGTATACTATGTGGTAATGATACAGAGAACGAACCTCTTTGCGTACTACTTGATCAAATTGAGCTTCATATGTAATCATTCCAAGGAATTGTATGTGTGACATTAGTACATTGGTCTGAATCTAATGCAGGCATTTGAATCATGGACCAATGCTAAAATTTCAGATTTTGCAGATGTATCCCTTGATGATTCCTCATCATCTTGCAAAATCAGTAGATGCTTGCAGATTTCTCTCTTATGCATCCAAGAAGATCCCAAGGATAGGCCATCTATGTTACAAGTATTTTCTATGCTAAAAAATGATTTGACACAAGTTCCTATTCCCAAATTGCCAGCAGCTTTCTTTCTAGAAGGAAGTAAGACTTTCCCTAATCAGGCATCACAGCAACGAATGTACTCTTCCTACTATTCACAAGTTTCTTGAAGTAGAACCCAGATAAGATCTGCAACTTCTGCTCAAGGAAATGAAGAGTTCAAAAATGAAGTCACACTTGTTGCCAGACTTAGTATGTAAACTTAGCCAGAGTTTTGGGACCATGAATTAAAATGGAAGAAACATTGCTGGTATATGAATACATGCCGAACAAGCCTTTAAGTCTTTCGTATGCCATTAAAGGATCCGTGTATGTATTTTTTTGAAATAGGGGTGGAGGCAAAACGAATAGATAGTGGGGGCAATAGTTAATTTTGCTAGAACATATAACTGTAAATTTTAAAATATATGGAGTCAAGTTGCAAATTTTATTAAAGAAACAATAATGTGTGGGTAATAAGTGGGTTCGCTGTGTTGAAATATTGCTGGAAAATTGAAATCTAAAAAAATGTTGGTGAGATATTTGAGAAGAAAAATCTAGAGAAGAGCAAAATATCAAATTAAAAGGAACAAAAATCTGTGTTAGGTAGTAAATTCTAAAACAACCTATGAAAAAATTTATGTTAAAGTGAAAAGAATAAAATATCTAGTACCATTATAGATAGGGGTGTAAAAGGACCAAGGATTGATTTGTCAAAGCTTGAATTGTCAAAGCTTGAATTGTTTGAGTCTGAATTTTAAGGCTTAACCTTGGCATGAGTTGGGCTTAAGCCTTGTCCCTCAGGTTTGACAAGCTCAAATTGTAAGTCCTGTTTAGAACTTATATTTGAAGCATTATATGTCATTTAAGCGCCCTAAAGCCTACAGCCAATTCTGATCAATTTTTACAAACAAATTCACATCAAGTTCATGGTAACAAAGCCACAGTTTCAAGGCTAAATACAATTCCAGTTGAGCAATTATTACCTAACATTAGCTTTCCTTAAATAGGGTGGTAATGGAGGTGTCCGGTGGGCCAAGTTGACTGGGCCTAGGCTGAGATCGGTCCAAGGTCAAACCCGATCTAGCCCGAGAAGAACAGGAAAAGGTGGGCTGAATATTGGCCTAGCAGTTGGGTGAGGAGGATTATGGGTGATCATTTAGTTTGTTTTGTTTAAACTAAACTGAATTAATTGGTTTATTCAATTTTTTATTTTGGATAATAAGAAACCGAATAGGCAAAATTAGTCTCTAAAACTGAATTTAAACCGAACAAAAGTATTTCAATTTGGTTCGGTCCAAACCGAATTAACCGAACAAAATGGGAATGAGATTCTATAAGAGATAGAATGAGAGATGCATTGTTTTTCCTTCTAAATTTCATTCACAATAGAAGATTTATTGTCTATGGAAAGAAGAAAATAAGAATCCAAGTTAATTTTGGTTGGTCTATAGCTTTATTGTTTATGATTTTTTTTTAAAAAAAATCTAATAAAAAAATTTTGATATCTAAAACCGAAACCGAAATTTTTGTTATTTGGTTTCAACCAAAACCAAACCGAATTACCAAATTAACCAAACCAACTTCTCAAATTATTTCAATTTTTTTTTGTTTTTTCTGTTTGAACCGAATACTGATCACCCCTAAGAAGGACTTGGACCGGACCAGCTTCAGGCCCAAGACCAAGCACTGAATAGCCTAGCTTAGCTCGGGCTAGTCATCGAAGGGGCAGTAAATAGCCAAAATTTGAAAAAGAGAAATGGAAAGATTATAAAACCAGTACCCAATAGATAATTAAGCCCAAAAATCCATTTTATCCCCCTCCAACCCCTATAAACGGCTAGTTTTGTTGGGCGTTTTGGTCCAACAAAAAATTTGGCCCTCTTATAAATAGAGAGGCTCATTACTACTCTTCCTAACACTAACTTCGGCAAATATGTCTTCTTCATCTACAACATTCTCTCATACCCAATTCTAGCTCTTTGCACTCAATATTTTTCTTAATCTTTTATTAATATCTTTTTAATTTATTTTTTTATCTCTACTATATTTATTATGTATCACTAATGGCATCATCAAAAAATAGTGCTAATAAGGGTTTCAGGAGCTTGTCATCGCACACCGTTGGTGGGTTGGGATTTTTTTTTTTCTATCACATCAGTAACTGCTCCTCCCGAGGCCAAGGGATCGACATTCGAGACTACGGCAGTGGTGATGATATCAATATGGCAAATGTTTGTGTGGGGTGTGAGTAATAAGTTTTGCAACGATGATGTACAAAAGGTGCTGATGACCGCACCGGAGAAGGCTAGAGGAGATGGGTCACAACTAACACCACAAAGCAAACATCTCGAGGGTACATGGTAGATCCGAGCAGACTACTTCAATGGTGTGGGAGCACTACAACATTGTCTGGGAAGGAAAAGCAAGATACAAGAATTGCAAAGTATCGTGGCAAAAAGTTGGCACATAAACTTAACTCTGGGACAGGAACATTGAAATACCATTTGGAGAATGTCCATAAAGATCTCTATGCCAAAAATGGTGTCGGACAAACATAACTAATAGGAATGAGGAGTAATGCCAGTCTAGGTATTTTTCGGTTTAACTTGAAAACTTGTAGACAGTGTCTAATTAATTGGATGATGCTTACTGAAAATGGCAAGTGCCTTGAGTTTGATAATGTTGGTTATGTAATACTATGGTTTTTTTTAATGAATTTCTACTCATTATCCTATTTACCCCCTAATTCATGTCTAGTTTAAAATATTCTTGGTTTTCTACGATGGCCTCTAGACATTTTATCGGTAATTTTTGCTTGTTATTGTTATTGTTCTTGGTATTATTTTCAAAAGAAGGCTTTAGTTTACTTGATTTGAAACTGAGCAAGTCAATTGTGTTGATTAGTGTTCCTTGGCATAATCCTACATGGTTGGGGAACATGTAGTGATTAGGTGAGGCCATTCCACTCATTAGGTTGGTTTTGTTTGGAATTGGTGCTGTCATGCTCTGTTTAATGTTGTTTGCCCTGATACCAGTGATGGTCTAAGTAACTGACCTATTTCTCTATCATTTTACTAAGCTTGCATAGGGGGTGGATCAAATCACATTTTGGCGTAGGGGTCGGAGGATTAAGCTTTGGAGTCCAACTTAATTAAGTTTAGGGGTTTGTTAGTGCTTCATAGTTCTCACCTTCTATCAGCCGGTTGTTTGATGCTTTAAGAATTAGAAAAGAGAACTAAAGCAACTTATACTTTTGTCTTTGTGCTCATAGTCTATTTTAGTTCTATAGTACTATTACCCTATCTTCCCCTCTCGTGGTTTGATTGCTTGAATAACCAAATCCCTCTCTCATTGCTTTAATTGCTTGAGTAAGCAACCATATTCTATTGTACATTCGCAGAACTTCCTAAATTTTAATGATTGGGCATTCAATAGTTATCTCAAACCTTAGAGAAGCCAAAGTGGAGACATGATTTATGAAGTGTTAATACCGCTCATCATTGTACTTCCGTATCTTTGAAGTATGATCAAGTGTTGCTTTCACTATTGTCATTAAGATTAGGTTACTTGTTGCTCCATTTCCTGTGTTATGTCGTGCTAGATCATGAAACATCTAGGGCTTGCATAAATCACAAAATATTACCTTGTTATCTAGAGTCGAAGTTACGAGGAATTTAAGGGAAAACTACAATGACCCTTTGAGGTTTAGCCTAACCTAACTCTCCACACCCCCCAAAAAAAAGCAAAAAAGAGTGAAAACCCAGCTACCTGGCCTTGTCCAGCTGCAAACTTTGAACCCTAAACTCGGAATTAACGAACTATCCCATCCTCAATTGGTCAATCTTAACGCGCTGAGTTGATTCTCAAATTGATTATGTACAAAGACAATAATGCCCAATTACCATAGGTCTTTTGTTTCCCATGTCATATGTACCAAAACCCAGATATTTTTTTATGATGATCATGGCCTTGGGTGGTCGTCGGAGGCCAAAATGAACGTGGTCATTTTTCTGGCAATGCCCTGCTGCTCCATCGTGCCCTTCCACTCCACCTCTTCGCCTTCATTGCTCTCTACCTCTTCCTGAATGATCTTGTAAAACCGATCTCCATACCTCGTTGCAACGTGCAAGCGTCTATGCCAAAGAAGTTGACCAGTTTGATATTACAGAAAGAAGAGTGAATCGAAACTGCCTCTCCCATATCTCTTCTCCGTCCACAAACCGAAGTCATTCTGAACTTGGGCCAGTCATCTGGTTTAACTCTCTCCAGTTTCACTACTAAAATAACCGACTTTACCAACTGCCATTTACCAACGTGCAGCAGTTGGTAAATGGCCGTTGGTATTCGATACGTTGGAAAATTTTTTATCAACGCGCAACTAATAACACGTTGGTAAATTCCAACGTGTACACATTGGTAAAATACACGTTGGTAATTACCAACGGTCATTTAAAGGACTCGGTTTCCATCGCGTAGTTATAGTTACCAACGGCCAGCAGTTGGTAAATTACCAACTGCTTTGGTAAGTTACCAACGGCTGGCAGTTGGTAAGTTACCAACTGCTGCAGTTGGTAACTTACCAACTGCTGCAGCAGTTGGTAAGTTACCAACTGCTGCAGTTGGTAAGTTACCAACTGCTGCACGTTGGTAAATGGGTTACCAACTGCTGGCAGTTGATAACTGTCAGCAGTTGGTAACTTGGCAGTTGGTAATTACCAATTGGCGGAAGTTGGTAACGGTGCTGTTATAAAGCCGTTGGTACTGACCCTTCGCGGAAGTTGGTTTGTTTCACATTTGCGCGTTCGTTATGTATATTAAACGTTCCAGGTTTCGGTTGTTTCCTATTTTTCCCCGTTTCAATCCGCATTCAAAAGTAAATTACCAATTCAAAAGTACGCCCAGCTTTACTCAGCAATAAACATTACACAACTATGCCAACGTAATTGAAATAAAATATTCTCAACTACAGCATAATTAAAGCAATAACAGATATGTCTGAAAGAAAGCATTCAACATTCAATGGCTTACACATTTCATAAATATCAAGTCAGTCTGATTTAGGTCTAAAAATAATTATGTTGCCATGCTCTAATACAAGAACTGCAGAAATGCGCTAACCTGTTGATGACGCCCATCACGGAGTCCCGACTATCTCTTCATCCTCTGACTCCGAGTCATCAGGATAATGTGGAACTGGTTGTGCCGGCGGGCATGGAAGGTTTAGCGAACGACAAATAATCTCCAACTGAGCCCGGTTTGCCTCCAATGCAGCTCTTTGAGCCTCCATCTCTGCTCTCTGTCTCCTCTGAATCCTCTCGAGCTTCCTCTCGTACTCCGCATCCCTTCGCGCATTCTCCTCCGCCATCATCTTCTGTACTTGATCGTTGAATTGCGGTGTCTGTGTGATGTCGATAGGCGGGATGAGACCATGCTGTCGGCGTCCCGGTATAGCACACTGCTCAAATCCTAATCCAAATACCCGGCCTCTCCTTCTACCGCCAGATGCGGTACTAATGATTGCTAGTTCATCAATGGCCTCTATTCCATCCTCTTGCTGTGTTTGCTCCTCAATCTCTGCACTGATACGAGTCTACAGCAACGTCATAAAATACATTTAGTCATGTCATAATTTGTAAAACATAGTAATTAAGTTAAGAATATTCTGCAACCAAACGACTTTTACTACTTACAGCAACTTCTTCATAGCGCTTACTAACATATCTCCCATCCTTCTTTTTATGTGTCGCTTGAAGGACTTTAAACAAGCCAGGGTCCTTCTTCTCAGGATCTCTCTCTCTCTATTTGAATGAAAACCAACATTAATATGTTACAATATTTCATTAGTATCTGAACTGTTATTTGAAAGAACATTAAAGCATACATACCATTTGCTCTCGATGTGCAGACATCGAGATTGATCCCCCAGCATATGTCGCGCTGCAAGAGCCAGACTGTGAATCCTCATCAGTCATTGTTGCTCGCATTGCCTTGAACTTCGCGGACTTCTGAATGAACGAAGGACTCGCCCAATATGCCTTCATCTCCGCATATGCAGAATCTGACATAAAGTTCTCCTCTTTTCAAGGTTGGTGACATTTTATCATGAAAATATCTTTCCGATTCTCGATTTCGCTATTCTTCTACTTTAACTTTTCTTTTTTCGGAAACACATTTCCAGTCCCTATATTATTTTCGTTTCTGACATTAGACCATAAGTTTAATAAATTATAGTGTTTTTGTTTAATGCCTTGGTTATTTTTTTTAAATCTTTTATTATCTAAACTAAAATATCCGTAACCATGGTTTATTTTTTTTTAGTGAAATAAGACTTTTTCCAGTTCACTTTTCGAAAGTCAATTGTTAAACTCGTAATACGTAAAGTTTAAAGATTCTCTCTATCGGTCTTAATTTACTAATTATTCTGCATTATTATTGTCATATTATTGCAACATGGTTTAAACATATAATATTAATTGTTATTATCATTACACCATGACATAATATAACTATTTACACTAAAGCACTCCAAGTAAACCATAACTATACCTATTACCATCAACTTATACAAATAATCATTCTATAAAAGAATATAAACAACGCACAAAGAACTTACATATTGACTCTAATCCATAAGCAAAAATATCCACAGATAACAAATAATTAACATAAAATGCATATTCAAATATCAACAACTATGTTCAAACCACAGTAACAACACAGAAGTTTTATTATCAATATTAATAATTAAAAACAATGGTAATGTTAAAATCTCGTTTTCAATTACAGTCGCTAAGAAATTACAAACTTACCTCGAACGAATTCGAACGCAGAGGAGAAACAATGGGTACGTCTTCAGGCTCGCAGATGCAGGGAGGAACTGAAAAAATGGGGGAAAAAAACTTAACATCCTGGTAATATAAGAAATTTCCTTCAAATCCAACAAAGGAACGTTAATCTACACGATCCTTTTAAATCAATACGTTATAAAGAATATTATTAGTTTCATTATACTTATTATTATTATAATAAATACTATTATTATTATTAGTATTTATTGTAATTATGATTGTTAAGAAGTGATCAAAGGTTGATATTAAGCAGTTGTCTTTTCTCATCTGGAAAAGTTTGTATAATTTATATCCACTTTTTACTAATCTTATGTATAAAAATGTGAATGACATTAATTTGCATGGATGAATAAAATTGTTATCATATATAAAGTAATCAGTTCAAAATAAAAGTTGATTCAAATAATTTTTTTAAAAAAGAGAGGAATTAAATTTTGGACAATTTAATCTCGGAATTATTGTATTGTTCGTAACATGCTTAGCAAATGGAGTCAATTAAATCCGAGATCTTTAATATATAAACTCAAAAATGATGACCTTGAAAAAGGTCAAAATTACAATATTTTCATAAAAATTACATAAAAATAAACTATAGATTAAGGCATGAGTTATGTTTTCATAAAAATATTTAAAACATAAAAAGGGGTCAAATCAAGAATATTAATAATGGTAAATCTGTGACTGTGCTCATAAAAACAAAACAAAAGCAATAATCATCACTATTAAAAAAAAAGTTAATAAGAATTAGCTAGGGTGAAGAATAAGTAGTATCGAATTAAAAAACAAATAAAAATGTAAAAAATATCATATTAAGGGACAGAAATATAATTTAGATGATGTAGGTTCTGGGAGATCAAGATGTATTAATATATATAGAAAATTTTTTCCAACAAAATACATTATTTGCCAAAATATATGAAGTATTATAAGGGAGACAAATAAGCAGAATTGCTAATATAGGCAGTTGTATTTTTTTCGCTTATATTTATGCAAATAAAACTGATCAGAAAAAATCGAGGTTTTGTATTAAATAGAATTACTAATTTAATAAGCGCACTATAATATTGGTTAAAGGTGCACATTTGTCCCCTACTCAGAACCTTTGAAGTAAATTTTAGTCTTATCTTGAGTTATTTTTAACAGTATGAGATTTGTAAATTAATTAACAGAAATTAATTATACTACCTAAGCAATTTACATAAATCAAAATTAATGTATATTTTTAAATATACTAAAGAATTTCATACATAAATTTAGTACGTAAACAAAAAAGATTTTACAGGTAAGAACAAGAGATTTTATGCTACAATACTAGTGAGACCAACATTTAATTTCTTGTAAAGGATAAAACGGGAGAATTTTTATATTAATTCTAGCAATTGTGAAGGAAATCTAAGTTTGTTGTCCTGAAAGGTACAAATATTCAGTAAACAATAAAAATGGACCATCTTAGATAGAAATAATGAAATGGTGATAAATATATCTATTAGTATGTTCATAATTTGTTTTTAATTAAACGTAATATTTTGACATATACATATATTACCCACACATTTTACTTAGCAGTAATTATTTTTTATTTTTAATTTAATCCCAAAATTCAGAATAAACTAAGAAAATGTACATAAATGTTAAATTATAATGGGTCACCCAACTAGTTCAAATCCAACCATCAACAACAATACATCACCAATATTTCACAGATTTTACTACAAAATACCATGAAATAATCGGAATATTACCTATTTTTTGGAAAATTAAAAAATTAAAAATATGTTCTAAACAAATAAAAATTTAAGTGATAGTAAATTTAAGTGTAGATTACTTACATAGTAATTTTACACAACAATTAAATAAACTACCTAATCAATTTACTTACAACTTATTATTAACTATTTTAAATTAAACTAAATAATTTCACACATAAATATACAACCTAATTAATTTACTTCCAAAGTACTTATTTATTATATCTAAATATAGAAACTAATTTTACACAAATATTAAATATACCACCTAATCAATTAACTGACAATAAATTTTTCACTATTTTTAATTAAACTCAATATTTTGACATATACATATATTACCCACACATTTTACTTAAAAGTAATTATTTTCTATTTTTTATTTAATCCAAAAATTCAGAAAAAACTAATAAATTGCACATAAATGTTAAATTATAATGGGTCACCGAAATAGTTCACATCCAACCATCAACAATAATAAATCACAAATATTTCACAAATTTTACTCCAAAATACAATGAAATAATCGGAATATTAACTAATTTTTGGAAAATAAAAAAATTAAAAATACGTTCTAAACAAACATACCTCAAATCCGACTTCAGTTGCTTCAAATACCTCCAAATAGCTTCAAATCAGCTACAACAACGAAAATCAAAACCCATTATCAACAAACAACCGATCCAAATTCGATAAAAAAATTGAAAAATATTTACACTAACCTCCAGATCAACGAAATGAAGACCAGATCCACGTTTTATTAAGCTCAACGAAGCAATTTCACCCCTTGGTCTTCAAACGAACGTGCTGTGTGTGCGTGTGGGATGTGAATCACGCAGAGGGAGACAGAGGCGAAGAACAGAAGAAGAAGAAGAAGAAGAAGACGAGCTGGGTTTCGCGGCGCTGGGGGGTTTTAAAACCGAAAATCAAAACGCACCGTTTCACTAAAAAAATTTCCAACGGCTCAAGCCGTTGGTAAAATTTTGACAAAAAAAAAAAATTCACCAACTTCTAGAAGTTGGAATTTTACCAACGGCTAAGACCGTTGGTAATTACCAACGATTTGCACGTTGGGAAAAAAAAAAGGTAAAATTTTTTTGAAGCCCTCACCAACGCGTGCACGTTGGAAAAGATTTACCAACGGCTAATCAGCCTTAAAAAAAAAAAATTTTACCAACTGCTAGGAAGTTGGAATTTCACCAACGGCCAAGACCGTTGGTAATTACCAACGGTTTGCACGTTGGAAAAATAAAAAAAAACTGTTAAATTTTTTTGAAACCCTCACCAACGCGTGCACGTTGGAAAATAATTACCAACGGTTCTACGCGTTGGTAAATACCAACGGCGTAGCCGTTGGTAAATTAGCAGTTGGAAAAGAGTGATATTTTAGTAGTGTTTCTTGGACCCAAAATATTTTTCACACGAAATTACTGTTGTCTGCCATGAAGCGTCATCACCACTTTGCTCAGCCACAGAAGTCGGTCCTCTAGCGTTGCCAATGACGGAAGCCTCTAGACATTGGAGAGGGAGGTCAGGGGTTTGCTATACAACAAAACTCGTTGTCATCATGCTTGCAGACTGTCTCTGGAGTTTGTTTGCGTATTCTTGAGGCTGCCTGCTTTGTGCGCCACAAAACTCAATCCTCTGCTTGCGGGAACGCGCTGCCTTCACCAGAATCGATGAGGGGAAGGAGATCAGTCGCGACCCGGATCCAACCAGACTTGTATCCCACTCCAGATTTCGCCCGCTCTGACCCCGAAACGCAACACGTTGCATTAGAATTTCATGGGAAACTAGTATATATACCCAGCGTAGCCTCGGATTCAAATATATATATTTTTAAAATATAATATGTATTTAACTGAGATATAAATATATTATGATCAATATTATAATTAAACCAACAAGCATTAAAAATACAGAATTATGCCAACATCATATTGAGTATCTCCAATATATCTATCCATTAACATGAACCATTTTTTTAATAAATAATATTGATTCATGTACATGTAAAAAATAAACAATTTTCTGGAAAATTTTTGGGCTACATGAAAAAATTATAAAAGTTAAAATGGGGTTTGCTCAAATTGGCGCTTAATAATAAATATATTAATTTTAAAAATAAATAATTAAAGGAAAAGTTTTGGGCAACAAGGCCACATGAAAATATTGTAAAAATAAGCTTGCCTAATTAGTCTAAAATAATAAACATATTTATTTTAAAATCATATATGTTTTAAAAGTAAAAGTTTTGGGCAACATGGAAAAATCGTTAAAAGTAGTTGGCCAAATTGGCCCAAATAATAAACATATTCAAATTACAAACAATTATTTTTTTAAAAAAAATGTCTTGGATACATGAAAAAATTGTATAATGTCGTTACCCAATTTTGCCCAAAATAATAAACCAATTAATTCAAAAAACTATTTTACAAAAAAAAAAAGTTCGGGGTGATGAAAAATTTATAAAATTTCATTTAAAAATGTAAAATAGACTTGGCCCAAAATAGCCCTAAATAATTAGCATAAAAATTTAAAAATAAATAGACAGTTTGATATTTTTAGCAACTTAAGTTGAAAATAAAACTAAAATAGAAACTTTTATCATGTAAACAGATAAAAAACTTACCAAAAAATAATTTTATGCCAAATTGAAACCACACAGCACATGATCTAAATGGAAAAATGGAGGCAATGCACGTTGATTGTTACATCAAAAAATCTCTAAAAAACATAGTAGCAAATTCAAGCTCTAACCATTTACTTTTGTTTAAAAAGAAAAACTAAACATACACATCAAACATGCTACTTAATGAAACAATCTACTAAATCGGATCCAAAGTTCAACCACATCATGAGATTTGAATCAAAGAGAATTGGAGAGAATATTCGCCTTCGCTTTTTCCACCAACTTATGATTCCTTTCTAGAAGCACTGGCCTACACCTTACTTCACTAACACTCGAGTGGTTCCTGGCCCAATTCTCGACATTACGCCTGTTGATACATAAAATTTCTAGGCAAAATTAGGTAGCACCAAAAAACCAATAAAGGAAAGAAGACGAGTAAATATTCAAAATCGATAGTCATCAGTAAATTTCAGATCAAGAAAATAGTACCCGTGATGATGTGACAAAGGAACTGAGGTCACCAAAGGATTTAGTAACCTGACCGGTGGTGGACTTGGAATGTAGTACTTGCTATGCTGATGAGGTGTTTGATGGTTTTGAGCATTCTTTTCCTTGATCAAGTTTGTTTATTGGTTGATGGCATTGCCATCTCAAACCAGAAAAAGTAGAAAAATGAAACTCTAAAAGAATCCACGACAAGTAGAATATAAAACTGAAACAATCTGACAATAATAAGCAAAAGAAAATTTTTTAATAAATAAAGATGCTAAATCTTCAAAAGAAACCTTGAGTACAGATAAATATGGTTAAAGAATCAAAGGTCATCACAACCTTAAGTCAACAACCCTACTGCTTAGCTTATAAAACAATAAAAATTATCATGAATGCTAGAAAAAAAATTGTGATTTTTTTCCCATAAACTTAAATATCTGGGTTTTACTTGTAGATTTTCGGATGGAAGGAGTACAAGAACTGAGGGCAATAATGACTTCATTAATGAATTTGTCAAATGATCATCAAAAGCCATAAGTAGGTGAGGAAATAGAAGGAGGAAAGGCTGTAGGAGTCATCCATCAACTTTGGTTTATGAGTAAAACAAATTTAAAATTTTCATATTTTGGGTCTACATAGGCTATTAATTATTGGTTCTTAAAAAAAATAAATTAATATGCATTGGTGGTATCTGATAATGTTAAAATCATTTTTTCATATAAAATAATATATATATAATCATTTCAAAAAAAATAATGTCAATATAACATTATCATTATTAAATATCATTGTAAAAAATTATTTAGGAAAATAATTTATTTATTTCTAAGTACATTAATTTAAAATTCAGGATTTAGAAAAATTAAGATTAATCAAAATTTAATCTTGTATTTATCTATCCAAATTTAAAATTTGGATGCAAGTCAAAATTACTGCTTTGACTGCTACATATTATCACTATATTGCTTCAAAGGGTGATGGATATATTCAGTAAACCGTGTATAAAAATTTACAATTAACTTACTAAAAAAAAACATGTTATGTGTTAGCTCCACAATCGCTCTCATTAAATAAAATATAAAATCACCCTTAGATGTATCAAGCTATATATGTATGCATGTATGTATGTATGTATGTATGTATATGTATATGTACATATTTAGATAGTTTCCAACTAGTTTAAATTTGCTAACTTTCATATAACTATCTAACAGCAATTTTTAAGTTCTAATTTAAAATACTTAGTAATTGTGTTCACATTAATTCAAAGTATCCATAAATTTCTTTTATACTTAATAGATTATATAAATTATCTATTTTTCCTCTATGTAAATTAGTTTTCTTCACCAACTTGGCCAACCCTGCGCCAAATATGAATTTGCAATGAAGAGAAAATGTTTGAGGCCATTAAACAATAATTGAGAGGTTATGGATTTGCAGCCCAAATTAAAGGTTGGTGCTATTTACCCTTTCAACTTCTACGTGTCTGATCCCAATAGAGAAGATCAACTTTTTACATTCACACTCATTTTGGTCTTAACCAAGTTGACATAAATCTTATTCTATCTTATGACTGGCTAGAGTTGAAGTTTATATTTATATAAAGGAATTGTTTTTCTTGCAACCAGTATGTGAGTTTAGGTTAGTTGGGATACAGTGCAAAGTATGTTAGATTATATAATATTTATCTCTTATAACCTTTATAAGTATGACAAATATATATATATATATATATATATCTTTGTTTTCTTTTTGTATAAAATGGGACAGACGAGAAAATCATATAAACATGAATTTGGCAACTGGTCGAAGTGGCTGAAATTCCATAAGAGAATTTGGAGATTGTGGATTTAATGATTCGAGCCAATTCATTTTAAGTTAAACTAATTTAATTTGAAATATTTTATTTTGTATTTTACATTTTTTTTCTAGAACCAATTTCATTTAAAAAGCAAATATTATAAAGGTGCAATAATCCATTTGAAATTTTTTTTATTATGTATTAAATTTCTATGAATTTTTAAATGCCTAAAAAATAAAATTCATAAAAAAATTAATAGTATCATAAAAATTTTATAATCAATGGCTTATTTCAACTAAATAATATTGATTTTCAAATTGATTTTGTGGTAAAAAAATGTAAATATAAAAATAAATTATTTTTAATTTAGTTTACTTAACTTAAATTAATCTCTCGAGCCTCATATTCTATAAGAGCGTCTTCAATAGTTTTCCTATAATTTCTATAAGATAAAGAATTAAAAATTAAAATCTTGATAATTTTTCTATTCCAACTCCAATAGCTTCCTTATTTTATAGAATTTTGTATTTATTATATAACAATTAAATATTATACATTTAAAGTAAATTTGAATTAATGGCTAGTTTAGTTATTAAAATAATTTAATATTCTATATTTAAAATAATAATATAATGAACAAGTGAGAAAAGTAAAAAGGTAGATGAGACAAAGAGTCGAAAAATAAATTGTGAAGCGAGAGGGGGAAGAACAATAATTTTTAGAATTTCTACAAATATAAAAAATTAAACTTTTTCTTTCACTTTATTTTTTATTTTAGAAATTGAGATAAGAAAGTTATTGAAGTGAAAAAGTGCTCGGCAAAACAAAGAAAAACTACGAACTGGAAAAGCCGTTCTGAAACTCAAAATATCTTTCTGCTAAACCAAAACCCACGGCAAGGGAGTTACAAAGACCCGTAATTGGAGCTCGAAATTTCCGACCATGGGGTCCATGAAGTAATTACGGGGAAATACGAAACTTCCCTTAGGCTTTTACCAAACATACAATTACCCCATTATTTTAGGAATCCTACACTTTGTTCTCCTAAACCATCAGCTCCATTCATTAGCCTGTCTGTTAAGAACTAAGATGGTCAGCGCAGCCCAAAGGTTCTAATTGACCTTTATAGGATTTGATAAGTGTTGAGATCAACACCAATATTTTTTATATGATTTCTGACTAATCCTAAACATTTTTCAATTTTATGTTTGTACCCAAATATTTTTTTCATAAATATTTTATTATATTTTTATTTTATAGTCTTTTTGACAGCTTTATATGATTATTTATTTATTTTTCCATAGTAGCTGTCCTTCTTTTGGGATATTCTAATTTTAATTTTCTTTTGATACCCCTTTTTTTTTTTGGACCAACTTAATAAGTATAAAAGCTCAGGGGCAGAGTTTCTAGGAGAGGAAGAGACTAGGGAGAAAGTTGCCGTTTCTCTCTTCCTTGGTTTGGCAGTCAACAAAAATGCTTTCACAAATTAATGTTAGACGACGATCGTCACAGGACAAATGGAATTTAAAGAATTTTATGCTTATAATATTCTTTTTATTACATATTAAAAAAAAAAAAACAAAGTCATTTTCTCGGACCATCTCCACCCAGCCGTATAATTAAAACACCATACCTAACTAAATTAAATATGGCAATTGGGTAGTTCGAATTAGGCTTGGATCAGGTCATTTAGGTTCAGATTTAATCGGATTAGCATGTATTTAGGTCTAAGTCAGATTATTTGGGTTCGGGTTATGTCAGGTAGAGTTTATTTTAGTTCAGATTCAATCAAGTTGGGTTATCGGGTCTTAGGCCAAACATAACTTGATTTTTTTGTTTACTCGGTTCACTAATGTATAAGCTAAAATTGCTGAATCGATTCAATTTTTTTGTTTATTTTTTATTAAAATTTAATTTAACTAGACATAAAAAATAATATAAAATTTATAAAGATATATTAATATATAATTTTTTTAATAAAATACTCTATCTGTGCCAAGTTCTTTGTAATATTCACTATTTAACAATTAATCAATTATTTTTTATTTTCAATATTTTAATATATAAATGAAAAATCTTTATATTAAATAATAAATAAAGACCTATAGTTTCTAAATATATACTTTTAAAATTTTTTTCTAACAAATAATACTTCTAATATGAATAGATTTAATTTAAACTATATTCATAAAAATTAAATGTTTCAAAGAATAGGGAACGGAATGAGTACTATAATTTCTAAAACCTAAATATTCATATATCTCTCTCACCGTTTCACTAATCATTTTTCATAACTCTCACTCGTTTGCTCTACTATGTTAAATCATAATTTTTTAAAGTTTTTGTCGACCAAACAATTTGTGTTGATTTAAGTTAAATCGGATTTTGTCGGATTTAGTTATCGGGTCATGTCGGACTCAGGTTTCTCGGGTTTTACTTTAATCGGGTTTGGATCGTTGACTTTTTTAGTCAAATTTGGTCACGTCAGGCTTGGATTCGGATAAGTGAGACAAGGTTTTCAAGTTGGGTTAAATTTTAATGGCCTAAATACCTATTGCTCCCCTGAACTATGGTGACTCGGACAGTTTGCCCCCTGAACTATAAAATGGATCAATTCGAACCCTGAACTATGGTGACTCGGACAGTTTGCCCCCTGAACTATAAAGTGGATCAATTCGAACCCTAAACTTTGATGAGTGGGGCAATTCGAACCTTGAACTTTGATGAATTGGTCATTTTAGTCCCTTGACTCAGCCTAATTCTCACGTCATCCATCTTTAACAAAGCAGCTGCTGCCGCTGCCCTCTCCTCCGCCCGATCTCTGCTTTCCACAACTTTTCTGACTTCTTCTTCACTTTCCTCTTCTCTTATCTCCGACACTGAAGCAGTATCCTCCACAACTGAAGTAGCCTACTCTTTTCTCTCATTCATTCCTGACGCAGCCTCTATATTCCTTTTGCGTACCTGAGTTTCGATTGAATTTCCTGACATCGCAGAAACCTAATAGCATATTGACATCAGAGTTCCAATCGGAGACCCAATAGTGGATTGACATTAGCGGAATTGGATATGCCACGATTCTATGCTGCCACTGACGAACAAAGCACGTGAAGAAAAGAATAGGGCCTGGAAGTCGAGCATGTTTTTTGTCTCAATGATTCATCTGATTCGTTCAAATACTCTTCATCCGAAAAGTGGCACGATTCATCTATCTCAAAGTGACATGACACGCTGTCAAAAGAGCGGTGGGGGAGTAGGCTACTTCGGTTGTGGAAGAGGCTGCTTCGATGTCGGAGACAGAAGAAGAGGAAAGTGAAGAAGAAGCCAGAAAGGTTGTGGAAGGCAGAGATCCGGCGGAGGAGTGAGCAGTGGCGGCAGCTGCTCTATTAAAGATAGATGGTGTGAGAATTAGGCTGAGTCAAGGGACTAAATTGACCGATTCATCAAAGTTCAGGGTTCGAATTGATCCACTTTATAGTTCAAGGGGCAAATAGTCCGAGTCACCATAGTTCAGGGTTCGAATTGCCCTACTCATTAAAGTTTAGGGTTCGAATTGATCCATTTTATAGTTCAGGGGGCAAACTGTCCGAGTCACCATAGTTCAAGGTAGTAATAGGTATTTAGGCCAATTTTAATTACCATCCCTAACCTAAATTGTGCAATAAATAAATAAATAAATAAATATCAAATTTGATAGAAGTTAGTAGTAGTACAAGTATCCTGTCAAAATTTGAATTGAGAAAACGTTACTCTTTGAACAATTAATGAAGTAGCATCTTTTAATTTCCATTTTTCAATATCCTAAAAAATAGCTCATCACCGTATCTAACACGACTGAGTGGAACCTGAGCCTGGCACATCTATAAATAGCATCAAACTCAAACACTATGCTCATCGATCACAAGCACAAACATCCCCATATCCCTTGCTTGACTAGCATTAGGTAGGCTGCTCACAACATATGGCCCCAAAACTTTCTGCTCTTCTCCCATCTTTCTTCTTCTTTCTGATATTGCACCAAGCTGTTGAAGCAAGAAATCTCAAACCCAGCGTCTCCAAATTTGCTCAAGTCCTCCAAACCCTTGAAGGTTCCATCAAGGGGCAGACCGTCCAGGGCCTTAACCAAGTTAAGCACTATCTTCAACACTATGGCTACTACCCCAACAACGTCGACAATCTCACCGATGACTTCAATGAATCCCTGGAATCTGCAGTTAAACTTTATCAGAAAAACTACCGTCTCAAAGTAACTGGTCAAATAGACGCCGATACTATCAAAGAGATGACCATCCCTCGTTGCGGAAATCCAGATATCATGCATCACCCGACCAAACCCTCCCACAAGCCCAGCAAATTCCACATGGTGGCCCACTACACTTTCTTCGACGGCTCGCCTACGCCTAGGTGGTCCAAGACCCAGTTAACTTACAGTTTTGTTGGCGCCGAAATCATCCCGCTGGACCAGCTCCGCCAGGTATGTGAAAGCGCGTTCTCAAAGTGGGCTCAGTATTCGGGTTTTACATTTCAGGAAGCGTCCCAGGGAGAGCAGAGTGACATCACCATCGGCTTCTTCAGCGGCGACCACGGCGACGGGTATCCGTTCGATGGCCCAGCACCAGCGGGGACGGTGTTGGCTCACGCGTTCCCGCCGGAAAACGGGAAGTTCCACTACGATGCAGATGAGAGCTGGAGCACGCAGCCGAGTATGAATGAAGTGGACTTAGAATCAGTAGCGACGCATGAAATCGGGCACCTGCTGGGACTCGGGCACAGCATGGACCCGAATGCGATCATGTACGCAGAAATCGGGCTCGGAGAAATCAAGCGGGATTTGGCTCAGGACGACATTGATGGAATTCTAGCTCTCTATTCCAACTGACACTGAGAAGCGTCCACGCTTAATTTTTTTGGTTAGGACGACTTATAACTGAGAGCGAGGGCTTCGTGTGTTGGAAAAACTTTATGAGTGGATTTAAATAATAAGCTATAGGAGGAGATCATAATAATGGATTAATGTAGCGATCGATGCAATATGTATATGTATGTATGTATGTACATATATGTGTGTGTATGTGTGTGCATATATATATATATGGGTCTTTATGAGGCCATGGTTTCGTGACCTCTCTGTGCGGTCAAATGAGATCAACGGATCAGGATTAATTTTAGAAATAAAATTCATCTTGTTTGTCGAACCACGAAAGAAGAAACCTATAGAGCCAGTTTCTAAATAAACACAAGAAACAAGTACAAACTAATTTGGCGAGAACATGGTCCGATCTTTCAGCGTTTGAAACGGAGTAGACTGCTTTCTTCTCTAATCGATTTAGCTGCCATGGCTATTATTCTGAATATCCAAAACCCAAGTCAAAACTGTGTTTTCTTGGTGGTTACCTAGTGGAAAGGCTACGATTGCCGAAAGGATTCGATAATTTTTGGAAGCTTCAGTTCTTCGCTTGTTGTCGATATCACGTTCGGAGATTCATTGAGAGGGGAAAATCCTTCGCGGCTTCAGTTCTTCCGTTGCTACTGGGTATTGCTTCTCTCTTTTGATGTTTGGATCTTTCGTGAAAGTCGAGAATGTTTGAAGAAAGATTGGTGATATAAAGAAAAAATTTGATTCCAATGGCATTGTGTTCTAGACCTTTTCTCTTATTCTTGTATCGGTGGATTAATGATTATAGTTCCCAACATTGTTTTCTTGTCCTTTAGTTTCGTGTTAGCACTCATAATTCCAGCAATAGTAGTAAATACTAAAATTACTGACTTTCAAATAAATACTCTCTCCGTCCTATATTCTTTGAAACACTTACTTTTTAACAATTAATCTATAATTTTTTATTTTTTATTTTTAGTATATAAATAAAAAAAAATTCTATATAAATGATAAATAAAGACCTCTAGTTTCTAAACATATTTTTTTAAATTTTTTTCTAACAACCAATAATATAAATAAATTCAAGTCAAACTAGAGCCAAAAGTCAACTGTTTTAAAGAACTTGGGACGGAGGTAATAATAAAAATACTAGTAAATACATATACTTGTTAAAACTTACTTTTGTTGTAATCAAATTACTAACTTTTAGTAAAATAACACAAGGACCAATAAATGTACAAACTTTTTAAGTTTTACTATTATTTTTACAAAATTACAAACTTTCAAAAAATACCATGAGGTAAATTCACAAAATTTTTTAGTTTTACTAAAATCTTACAAAATTATCCATTTCCCGTACAGATGAAAATAACAATAGTAAATACACAAATCTTTTAACTTTTACTCTCATTTTTACGAAATCACTGACTCCAATAATAATAATAATAATAATAAGTATTAAATACATAAATTTCTTAATTTTTACTTTCATGCTTACAAAATTACGAATTTTCATAAAAGTAACACTAGAAGTAGTAAATAAACAAATCTATTAAGTTTTTATATTCTTTTTAAAAATTTATAGACTTTCATAAAAATAATATAAGGAGTAGTAAATACACAAACCTTTTAAGTTTTACCCACATCTTATAAAATTACTCACTCCCATAAAATAATAGTAAAGAGAAGTAAAGACAAAAACCTCTACCTTTTATTCTTGTTCTTATAAAATTATTAGCTTTCAAAAAAATAATAAGAAATAAATACACAACCTGTTCAGTTTCACTCAATTTCTTATGAGATTAAATTACCCTTATCCTTTAAAATTATAATAACAAGCACTAAATACACAAAGTTTTAAATTTGATTCCCATTCGTATAAAATTACTTTATGATAAATTGTAAATACATAGACTAGATTGTATTCATATGTTTACACAGTTACTGACTTTTAAAAAATAACAATAATGAAGAATAGTAAAATCAGTTTGTATCGTACTAATGATTCAGTTTGTTCCATAGTAATTATTATATTTACTCTAATTAAAAAAATTTAGTAAAACTAATTATTCATGATCAAGAATCAGTAAAATACATTAAAGAAATTTTTTTTTATAAATTATTATCCTCTCCAAACCGGCTGTAGTGGGCATGTTTTAGATTAGGATCTGAAAACTTGAAGTCATAAACTGTAACTGTAAAATAGTGCTTGCATTCAGTCTTTAAAGTATCGGTTTATCAACTATTATGGGTAAATTATAATTCTATAAAAAATTCAGGGAGTTATTTTAAGTTAACCATTTTCTTCATTCTAAAATGCTGCCACGATTTTGTGCTTTAATTTCCACAACTGACTATCACCCGTAGCATCATTGGCCGCAAGGTGAGGTCGAAAAATGTGACCTCACTGTAGAAGGACCATAAATATATTAATCTTATGAGAAATGCAGTAAATTAGTTTTTTTGTTTTTATTTCAATAATCACACATTTTACTTTCTTTACTATTTATATTGTTATATATATTTTTTATTAGTATTTAATTTTATGATAAATTTTATAAATTATTTATCATATACATATACAATTATGAAAAACTAGTTTACATATCCGGCTTTACTATAGAATTAAAAATTATATTAAGTTTCATAAAATAATAAATATTTAAATATTATAGGAATATTATTATAAAAATATATAATCAAACCAACAGTTTAAAAAGTATCAGATTGTTATAGCATGGTATTGAGTATCATCAACGAATTTATTTATTTATGTCAAAGATCTAAGTTTTAAATAATAACAATTCAAGCGGATATATCATCATCTTCAGTCCTAGCTCTAAAATGAACCATTCTTCTTCAAAGCTCATACACAAAAAATGTTAACATGAGATTAGAAAAGATAAAGCCAAAATCATATTTTAAGAAAAAAATTTTAACGTGATCATTGATTTTTATTCTAAAGAAACTGATTATGTCTTCTTTTCTTTTAACACCACTAAACCTTGTTGAAACCTTCAAATTGTGACATCTTTTATATATAATAAATTTGTAAAAGAAAGATAGTAAAAACATAATATGCTTTTGAGTATAAGGCCAAAGGTTAGAAAATAGAAACATGAGAAACATATACACACACACACATACATGCATATATTTTTTTCACCTGGATTAATAGACCAAAAAAGTTTTGATTAGGCACATGTATTTGAAAAAATATACACTTGCAAAAGAAAATTTAAAATTGAATTACAATTAAACTATGAACAGAATCCTTTAAAAAACCTTGAAGGAATAATTGTGTTTGGTAACATTTGAAAAATTAAATCATTAATATTCTCACAATTCACAAACTCTCTATCTTTGAAAATTTTTTAGGATTCATTCTTCCATTTTTAAGTTAAGTATATTAAGAATCCATAAAGCATATACATTTTGGAAAATTTTAAGGCAGCCATTTTTAAATGTTTTTAGTTTGATAACTAAATTTTTTTCAAAATTTTAAGAAAGTCCCAAACAAGTAAACTCTTACAAATATACATAAGATAATCCTAAAAATTTTATAAATCATACATTATGTCACTAAAATTTGAAAAATGACATTTTAGTGATTATGCTGAAAGTTTAAAAAAAGTGACAAATTTTCTTTATTAAAAATAAAATTTTATTCTTATGAAAATTTTTTTACTTACTTCATCCTTCATGAGATGCAAACAACTATCAGAAGGTCAAAATTTTATTTTTATATATCCTTACTTTCTCAAAATCTTACTTTTAAGATATTTTTAAAATTATTGAATTAAATGTATCCTCACATGAAAATTATGATGAGCAAGTATTATACGAAAAGAAATGCAAACCTTGCAATAGCTTTATTAAATCATTTTTCCTAATATCTTTGTTAGCTAATAATTAAGATAGTATCAGTATTCCATTGGAAAGGAAACACAAAAACTTACCAATCATATAATGGTAATTGTTCTAGTGATGACTCTAAAGAGATAATTAAGGGCCATATAAAAACTCTAAAACAAAAATCATAATTAATAAAAAATTCAAACAAATTTATGCCCATCTAAGAAATTAATTATTGACAACAAAATTTCAAATAAAAATTAATTTCTGCTAAATGATAATACTATTATATGGTAAATTGAATAAAAAAAATTTAGGCTTGTGTTTGGGGTGGTTGACAAAAAAAATATATTAATAAAGTTTATTTTTAGGCAAATAAAATAAGTCTATCAAGTTAATTTATATCTTAATTTTAATTATTATAATCGGGTACATATATATTTATAGATTTTCCTGTTTTCTTTTTAATTTGATATCTATCTTTAATTTGAATGATAATTCTACCATCGTCTTTAATGCTAAATTTGAATGAAAGTCAACAATTGGGGGGTTTGACTGTCACGTGCCATTGCAATATTACTTAATAGAGTCAATGGTATATTTAGTATATCATGAGAAAAATATTACAGTTACTTTACTAAAAAAGAAAAGTTTATCACATGTCAATACCACATTTCACTTATTATATGAAAAGTCCATAATGCCCTACATAGATACTCCTACTTTATATATATATATTAGATTGAGTTGGGGCAGCCTATGATTAGTATTGGGGTTGATTTTCATAAAGCTCAATCCTTCATGGGTAATAAGAGCAATTAAGCCTGCGTTCTTAACAAACAGACTTGTAGGACCTTACAAGTTACAATTAGACGGTAAGTGTAGGCATCTAAAAATTAGGGGACAAGTGTAGGTTTGGCCAAACATTAGGCTTTTTTTTTTTTGTAACTTTCTCAAATTTTAATTAGTTGCTACCGTTTGCACTATCTTTTGTTTGTATATTTATTTATAATTATTATTATCGTTATTATTTGTTGTAGATTGTAATTGGAAATGGTACATTTGTTGAAAAGAAGGATGCTTTAAAGATTCTCTTGAAGATGTGGATGGATGAGAATTTGCACATGGAGGTATGTGACTCCAATTACCTTACCCAAGGTTTGCTCATTTAATTATGTTATTAGTAAAGGTTCTACTCGTAATGATCCAATCCAATTTAGTTCATTTTATTATTTTAAGTATTTAGGTTAAACCCAAGAGAAGAAAAAATAAATAATAATAAAAATAAGAAGCAGAGAAGGAAATAAAAAAGGAGCAAGGGAAATAGGAAAAAGGTGGAATACGGCAAGGGTGAAAGAGTTATAAAGTGTTGAAATAAGAAAAGGTTAAAGATGGGTATTTCTCTCACTTTATAGCTATTGCTTTGTGTTGAAGATATTGAAGAAAAAATCATCAATTGAGAATAAAATGAAAGCAATTTGTGAATTTTTTCAGCAAAAAAATATTTTTGGTAAGTATTTATTAGTTATTTCTAGTACACAAATTAGTTATTTTTAAATTTTAAAAAAAAATTTAATTGATGATTTAATTAAATATAATTTATTTTTATGATTAATGAAAATAATTAATTATTAGAATTGTTTCGAATAATTAGAAATAAGTTTGTTGAAGTTTTGGCTTAGTGTCAGGAAGAACCTCGAATTGTAGAAGGTGCGAATTGGAGAAGACGAGGAATCGTATTTCTGGGTAAAACTTAGGCTAACTACAATTAAGGTCCTTATTTCTTAGGGGTGGGTTCATGAACACCCTGTAATATAAAACATTACAACTTGGCCACTGGAAGTAGGATGCTGAAGTATATAATCGGGTTAATTACAATATTAGTCCCTGATGCTTTTAAAACCACTTCAGTCAATTCTTAGGTTCCAGAAGTGTTTATTTGGGCCACTTTCAGCTAGTGATTTTGGATTATTCCTTAAATTGATTATATTTTGACATAAAATTTTTTATAATTATCTTAGGTGACTAAACAATTATTTTAGGAGTTGGAAAGTTACATTTTGAGGTAAGTGGCTTCTACTATTTCTAAAAAATTAAGTTGTTTTGATATTATCTATGTATTATTTCTTCAAGTGTTAAGTTTTCTTACTTATTAGTAATTTTTCAATATTTTGATTTAAAACTATTTTGAATTAAATTGATTTTCAATCAGAATAAAGTTTTCAAATACATGTTTTATTCTAAAATTGTTTTCCAAGTGTTTTATTAATTTAATTAATTATTTGCTTATTCGAATTTTATCTTATTTATGCAATGTATTGTGTTTGATTATAAATGAGCTAGGATCAGATATGTTTTGATTGTGATACTTTATACTAAAATTTTTATAACAATTGTAATGTTCTGAATTTCTAATATGATTCCGTTTTGGTAAGTGTTAGTTCTGTGCCCGTACTACTGGAAAAATATAGTTCTGAACCCTCCACGTAGGGTATTCTGTTCCATTCTCTTCAGCAATGCATTGTTTTTAGGACTAGTCCTTCAGGGCGCTTGATCGTTAGCGATTCTTAGATGATTCTAGATATACTATAGTGGTTTAAGTGTAGTCACGGTGATTACCCTACCCACCTTGCTCTAAATTTCTATTATGTTATTCTGCTCTGAAATGCTCTGTTTTGGTTAATGATTTTATTTACAAATATTATTTACTCAACTCTTAAAATTCCTATTACATTGATTATATTCTGACTCTTCAAATATCTTCTGCTAAAGTTTATATTATTATACATTTTACAAAAATTATTCCTGCTTGATCCCTATATATTTTATATGGGGCATTTCCCATAATTCTATCATATGATATACCTACCCGACTCTTAGTTCTTGGTAAAAGTATAAGTTAGGCACAATCATAAACCACTACTTTTATAATGAACCTTAGCATTCATTTGACTCATAAGTAGTCAGATTCTTCTGTTCTATATGTAGGCCCTTGGTTAGGATGTGTGTCATTTTGTTTTGTTTATTAAATAAATGTGGGCCACAAGGCTCGTCCTAAAAAGAGAATAGGAAACAAGGTGAATATTAGGTACAGAATCTTTGTGTTTTAATTTGTCATTGTTTATATTTTCTCATATAATATTCATGGCCGTTTGAGTTAAAATATTTGAATTGCTTCCAAGTGAAATGGTACACAATCACACTCGGCATCTAGGCCAAAGGAACACTTTCTCGTTGCAATCTCAATATAGATTTGTTGTAGCTCCTACTTCATATGGCTTATTGGATAGAAAGGGCAAGCTAATCCCAAATAAAGGTAATCAATATAAATTTCAGTCAACTCCAATCCAGATATTGATTCACTCTCTCACTCACCAATCACTCTCTAATAATAATCACAACAGTTTCTACTTCCCGTATTTCTCAAACATTAGACGTTTAACTTCATCAAAGTTCGCCCAGTGTCACTTGCAAACAAAACCAAGTCATTCACACCAACTAAATGCCTAAACTTGGTCTAGAACAAACAGAAGCCATAAAATATTACACCAGGGAAATTATTGTGGGCAAGGCTGCCACCAACTCTCTTACCCTGACGTTTGCCTCTTTTCTATTCCTTCCTGTCGACTCAATAGAATCATCTTTGCTCTTTCTTCCATCCACATCTACTGATATTGTCCTGCAACATAAATAAGCTCCCCTTTAATAAGATCACCTTTGCAATCTCTCTCGTAGTGCAGAAGCTCCACCTCGCAATCTACAAGCCACATACAAACCTAAAAGAACTAGGAACTGTCAAAACAATCTATGGGTTCTTTTTTCTCGATCTTCAGCTTCATCTAGTTTTCTTTCTGCGCTTTGTTGATCACTTGAAACTTCTTCAAGTTGCTTAACTTCTTCAGCGTTGTGTCTTCTGTTTTATACACTAGAGCCAGATGACAGTCTACACCATCCTCTTCCCGACCTTTGGATGAACGGTAGACTTCTTCATCAATCACTTTATCGATCATTTGCTTGCATTTTGGTATGGTGGCTTCTTCACTACAGGTTTGCACTTAAGACGTCCGTGCAGTGAATCTTCCTCCCATGTTTCAAACTCATGCTTGTGTTACAGCCACAAATTGAGATTGTGGGCAATTCCCACAACTTTTTCCCCAACATTTCCCTGCCGCAAGGACGATTTTGCTAGGACTTTTTTATTTTCTTCTATCTGATCTAATTCTATTTGCCTTCATTCTACTGCTTGTGCGAGAATTTGTTCCATGAGTCGTTCCATCTGTTCCTAATGATCAAATCTACAATCACTTTCGGCCAACTGGTGCCCCAAATGGTCCAATCTCCTTATCAAGTCTAATAGTCAAATGAATAAATGACTTTATAGAGAGTTCAACAAAAGGAGAGCAGGCCATATCTCACGAGTAAAGAGCTATGGGACAAGTCTTTTGATTCTTTTATTTTGTTGACGTTAGTGGTTATTTCTCTATGTAGACGTAACTTAATTAGTTGAAGAGCTTAACCACATGAATGGTGTATTACAATGTCTACCCTAGCTTATTTGTTTCATCTTTTACATGCTTTATTGTACAAACAATATTACAAATGAGAAATTTACATGTTAGAGGTGTCAAGTAGTTGTTTAGGATGAAGTTAAAGAAGGTCCAACACTACAAGAAAAATTGAATTTAGCGACGGTTTAATTAGCGACGGCAAAAAACCGTTGCTAATTAGCGACAGTTAATAGTCGGTAATATTCCGGTGAGACTTTAGCGACGGCTGTTAGTCGCTAAATTTTAGTGACGGTTTACCGTCGCTAAATTAGTGACGGTTACGCGTCGCTAAAGTTAGCGATGGCGTACTGTCGCTAACTTAGTGACAGTTGACCGTCGCTAAAATTAGCGACTGCGTACCGTCGCTAATTTAGTGACGGTTGGCCGTCGCTAACCTAAAAAAAATAAAAAAAAATTTTGGGTTCTCATGTAACTGTAATTTTTTTATAATAAATTGTTATCTCATTGAATATAAATAATTACTTTTCAATACACTACCAAAAAAATGTAAATATTATCGCTGAAAATTGTGTTACATCTCAAATTATCACACAACATAAATTATTTCAGTTGATATAATACAAATATATTTAGATTGTAGATATTTTTTTCCTCACGAACCAATTTTAAGATTATACGAATTTTATTTACGTTATTGAGATCATTCTATCCAACAAGTTGTTGTATCTTTACCATTACAACAAACAATTTTGTTTAAAGAAACAGAATAATAAAAAAAAAATATTAATATACAACGAATGCATGCGCATGCATTATATATCATGGCACGTAGTTTAACTTCTATAGACTTTTCAACCCAATTAGTTTGTTGTTGCTATGTAGGTGCTGATATCTATCGCTAAAGTTTCACCGGGCTCTACGTGACAATTTACCGTTGCAAATTTAGTGAATGTTAAACGTTACTAAAGTTTGTGGTTGTTTATCTTCGCTAAATAAGTGATGGTTATGCATCAGTAAAGTTACTGACGGCTTAAAGTCCCTAATTTAGTGACGGTTATGCGTCATTAATGTTAGTGACAGCTTACCGTCGCTAGTGACAGTTAATTTAGTGACGGCTTAAAGTCGCTAATTTAGTGACGGTTGTTCGTCGCTAACATTAGTGACAGCTTACCGCCGCTAATTTAGTGACGATTATGCGTCACTAAATTTTAGTGACGGCTTAAAATTGCTAATTTAATGACGGTTATACATCGGTAACATTATAATTGTATAAGTATAATTTTTAATTTGATTAATTAAACATACAAATCTCTAAATATTTTTTGAGTTATTAACAAATAATCTAAATAAAATTGAAAATCTCTTGAATTTCAAATGATTTTTGCCATTATTAGCAGTTGCTAATAATTAACAACTGATAACTTCGCTAGTTTGCCATTATTTGATCTTTATTTTACTTATTTTTTGTTTTACCTCAGCAAAATCACTTATCCTTTTATATGCCACTTGTTTAATTGTATAATTATAAATTTTAATTTGATTAATTCGGATTACAAATCTCTTAATATTTTTTAAGTAATTAACAAAAAATATATTTAATGAAAATTAAATTCATTTGAATTGATTTATTGGCACATAAGAATTAACCATTTTTTAATATTTTATCATCTCATTGTGGCCTAATGTTACTAGAAATAGATAATATATATTGCCGTATAAAAGTTTAGTAAGTGTTATGAGTAGGTAAATGTTAATTTAACTTAGTGACAGATTACCGTCACTAAGTTAGTGACTTATTACTAAGTTAGTGACTTATTGCCGTTGCTAAGTTAGTGACTTATTGCCGTCGCTAAATTAGTGACGTATTACCATCGCTACGTTAGTGACTGATTGTCGTCGCTAAATTAGTGACGGATTATCATCACTAAGATAGTGACGGTTAGACGTCGCTAAAATAAAAAAAACCCAAAAATATTAATACTTACCATGTAATAATTATTTTTTATGCTAAATTGTCATTTATTGTAACATAAATAATTTTTTTTGAATATATATACTGAAGTTTTATTGTGTACCTTAAAGTCGGATAAATATTTAATGAAAATTAAATTCATGGACCAATGATTTATTGTGACATTATGCTTAACCATTTAGTTATATATTAAGCGACGTATTACCGTCGCTAAGTGCACCTTAATTTTCAGTGGCCTCCTGTTTCTCCTCCATTTCGCACCTAGCTCTGCTCCTCTACGTCGATGCCTCTACTCTTCATCCCCTTCACCAGCCTAAATCAAAACCCTTCTTCCTTCACACCCCGTCTTCTCTTCCTCCCCTTCCCCAGCCTAAATCGAAACCCCTTGGATCTTCAGTCCCCGTCTTCTCTTCCTCCGGGTGAAATCACCGTCACACCTCGCTCCCCTGGTGCGGCGGCTCCATAATCGTTCCTCCCGACCCATTGAAATGACGCCACAATTTCAGGTAACTACATCTCCCTTTCACTTTATTCTTGCTTAACGCCTGTAATCGTCTTTTTGTTTTGATTTCGATCAAGTCTTATTAGCTGAAAAATGTTTTGTTCTAGAAAAATGTGTTCTCAGTGATATTTATGCCCCATTAATGGCTGAAGTTCTTTCAGAAGGAGATTGGCCATAATGTTCTTATTGGAAGTTTCTTTACCTTCTTTTGAACGTAGTAGTTTGTTCAATTTTGCTGAAAGCATGGATCTTATGTAAGTAGTTTCCTTGGGGCTGGAGTCCTTTCTTCCGCTTTTAACAGAGATGTTGAGAAAATAAATTCAGGGATGGAGATGGACGGATTCTCTGTATGCCTCGTGTCCACAATTGTTACGATGATATCTAGCTTGTGGCCAGTTTAAACTATTAGTGTCTTTTGAAAGTGAAAGCAGTTCCTAGTTCTCTGGTTTAATTTTTAAGCACTCATATCTGCTGATTTCCTCAAAATATTTAAAATATGCGACATGCCAAGTTCATGTAAACCAAAATTTATGATAACTGTAAGCTGGAATGCACACAAAGTGTAGTTGTTCTGCTATGAACTGCTAGATGATGATTGGGATATTGCGCAAGGGCTTTGAGTTCCATCACTATGGAACACTGAAATCATCTTTCATGATGTTTCCCATCTGATGGCAGTTGTCTTCTAAGTTGTGAACAATAGTGTTAGTTGATTATTTTAGATGTTCTCTAGTCTGTAGTGAGGACATTGTTTTGAAGTGAGCAAAATATTTTTGTTCTTCACAATTTCTTTTGCCCTCATTGAAACCCATATGAGAACTTGGATTTTGTGCAAGGGCTTCGAGTTTAATCACCCTGGAACAATGATTTCCTTTTCATGATGATTCCCATTTGAATAGCCAATTAATCACCCTAAACACAAAACACAAATGTTGACAAGAGTGTAGCCGCAATCCATGCTACTGTCTTCAGTATAGCCGCAATCAAATTATTTGAATATCAACTATTTTGGGAAAACTCAAACATACAACAGACCAAGGTTTTAGAATGGAAAGGCTATGAGGTTTTTCTTTCTTCTCATGTTCAGTATATTTTTCTGTTAGGCCTTTACTTTTTTCTTAGTTTTGAGTTTGTCAGCACGCCCACCTGCCTAGACTCTGAAATTTGTGATCAGCAAGTCCCATCTGCATCCTCTAAAGAAAAAGAAAAAATGGAAACTACCCTCACTCGTCCTTAGGCTGTACCTAAGATCTCCAAGTTGAAAGTTCATGTTCAAAAACATCATAAGACAGATTAAATGGTGGAAGTAGTTTATATGGTTTATTTGCTTTAGGCTTCAACTTACAGTCACAACAATAAAGCTAAAGTGTTGAATTAAGTTTGGGTTCTTGAACCTACCAGATTTCTCTCACTAGTTACACGATTTTTCTGTGTGCTATTGTTTTTTTGTTCCTGAAACCAATAGATATGTAGTGAAGCATGATACAATGTGCTTGATATCTTAGGCTTCTACAAAAAATCAGCTCACAGCAGATTATCCAGGGAAACCAGGATGGGATGACATTGCCGCCACATTTGAGATTGTAATTGTAGCCAATAACTTTCATGGAGATTGCCAACTAGCTAATGAATATGGATATGAACGTGCAAAAGATGTTCTTCAGGTAGCTTTCTTTCTCCCCATCTCTCAGGGTGTGCAGTGGAGTTCTATGTTTAATATAGAGTTCCTTTTTTCACTTAATGTGCTTCTTTTTCTTTCTAATGCAGGCCTTGAATCTGTATATGAATGGGAAGGAAAGGTTGGATTTCTTCATAACTTGTCTGCCTTTCTTTAGAATCATACACAGGGTTAGAGTCCATTTGCACAGCAGAATAACACTCTTTAACGATTTAGAGTGTAGTCAGTGTCATGCTACTTTTTCTTAACTCATATAAGCAAAGGCCCAGCCACAATCACGGTTATCATTATGCTATTCTGTTAAATTGAATAAGCTTCCTTAAATCATGTGTGTCCTACTTTTTATTTAATCAGAAATCTATAATGGTTTCATCAAGCAACTTCACTTCTCTTGCATTTATTTGATACTTTTACATTGCAGATAAAGTTATGACTTCTTAAGCATGAGTTTTGAAAATTTTATTTCGGGATATCCTCTTCTGCATGATTCTCCCCAAACTAATGCTTGGAGTTGGGGTGTGAAGTCCAGGATGTTGGCATGTTGTCTCTTGAGAAGTCTGGATATTTCATTTTCTTGTATCCTCATTGCTCTTTAAGTTTCTAGGTAACCAATGAGATTGTTGATCCTAGTTTTTTTTCCCTTTCCTATTTGCTTCAGGTTAATTCAGATCCTGAAGAACTGCTTATAATTCGTATAATCTTCTCTAATTTCAGATAGTAAATTAGAGCTTATTAAGTCGCTTGTCTTCTGTCTTGCAAGTTGAATATATCTGACATCTATGTCCTTCATCCTTCTCTCTATTATACTAAGCTGAACTTCGATTACATAATGTCCTTCATCTTTCTCTCTAGAACTGGATGGTGCAAAACTGTGATTTGGTCTGTTTGAATGTTTTTCTAGATCGTCTAGCCAGTTAATCAGAATCAGAGTAACAGAGACAGCTCTGCTTCCACCTTAACTGAAATCATTTCAGTGCAATGTGCAGATTTTCTTTATGCATAGCTTTTCTAGATAAACTGGAAAGGATTTTTGATCAAATATCTGTTGTTCTCTTTTCGTGGTTCTTAGTCACAGCCAAATACTTTTAAAAGCTTCAGTTAATTTTCACTGAGCATCTTTTGTGCAATGTGCAGGATGATGCGCACCAGACTATAGGTATCAGTCCTGATTATATATTGTATCAGAAACATTTTTGGACAGGATTGGTCATTTTCTCAGGTGATGGTATAAAAATCAAGGGTTCAACGTCACATGGAAATCTAGGAATATTCAGTTTGGAAAGGGAAATCGACGATATTATTGATATCAAGTGTGAATGGGTTCGAAAGGTGAGTCTTTAGTGCTTTTATTGGAAGAGTTATGTTCATTGGGTTTCTTGATGCTTATAGCTTCTTTGAAACTTTGTTATAGACTGGTCATGTAATGGTTCATATTGATGCTTTGTCAACGGATGTCAAAGAAGCTGATGATGCCAATAGTGCTTCTGGTTAGTTTCCTTACATGATAACGTTTTTGTTTAATTTTAGAATTTTCCTCAATGTTGATGTTTTGATCTCCAGTACCATGAAAAACTCCCATGGTTTTTGAAATTTAAATTTCCCCTTGCCCATTACCCTATTGGCACATGCTCACACAGACACACACACACACATGCAAAAGCCAAGCTTTTTCTTATGCATCTTAACTATATGATCTGTATATTTATAGATATTTTCATAATGAATTTTTGTGTTTTCCACCCTGTATGATTTCCTTAATATACCATTTTGAGTTGTAAATTATCATATGACAGGGGAAAGTCTTCTATCAATTGAATTTAGTGATACGTGCTGCTAGATGTAGTGCGGGAGAAATTGCTGTTTTTATGTGTTTTCAATTATTATCACAGTGTTGTGTCTTATCGTTTGTCAATGCGTCGTCAGTAAGGTTACAAGAATTTAATTAATCTGTTTATGTGTTTCTGCTTGTTTGAGATTAGTATCTTAGAATTTTTTCTGTTTCTATTTGAAAATTGATTTTGCCTTTTTTTTTTTTGGTCAAGGCATTGAGGAGCTAAAGTTAATGGTTTTTGAGCCTAATTGGTCTGAGAAACAGGAAGCAATTACCTCACTAAACGTGAAGTACTTGTACATTTGGGAATTCAAATATGAGTAAGCTTCAGTTATTTTTTTTCTCAATCCTGGAAAATGCTATAGTGTTTTCTGTTTTCTTTTTTAAAATTTTAAAAGACCAAAAGTTGGCTTCCCTCCAAACATAGGGTCCATGTCATGATTTTATTCTAAACTATGATTCTTGCAACGTCATACTATTCTTTCACTTTCTGCTAGGCATTTGACTGAAGTAGATGAAGGTGCTTTACCTGTGCAGAAGTCTTATTTTCCAATGTAAGTGGCAACAATGATCCTTCTACTGCAAATTCTTGACTCCTGCTGAGAAAGAAAGAAGAAAAAATCCGCATATTAGAAAAGCACCTTCTTCACTCCTAGCACACAAGAAATAGTTTCACCTTTCTTGTGCTTCTGTGTAACTTAATCTGTCTCACATGTCTTTTTTATTCCATTAACTGGGCCTATGTTATGTCACTATAATTATTAAGGTTGTACATTAGCCAAAATACATTGTGACATTGTATGTATTCTAAATATCAATTGTTATGTTTATGACTATTTGGAGTGTATAACATAACTTTGGATTAATGTTACCTAGTTTTGTGTTTGGGTTGTATGGAATAGACATGTATAGTAGAGGTTTGCTAATGAAATTGTTGACCATGACATAGTTGAATTCGTATGAATGCATATAATGGAACTAGCGGTCGCTACAATTTTGAAATTTTTACTAGTTATTAGCGACGGCTACGCGTCACTAACTAGCGAAGGTCACGCGTCACTAACTTGAACTAACTAGCGACGGTTAAGTATCACTAACTAGCGACGGATACACGTCACTAAGTGGCACTAACCAGCGACGGCTATGTGTCACTAACTGGCACTAACTAGTGGCGGTTATGCATCACTAACTAGCGACGGCACTAGCAACGTTTATGCGTCACTAACTAGTGACGGCTACGTGTCGACGGTTACGCGTCACTAAGTAGTGACGGCTACGCGTCGCTAACGCGCCGGCAGACACCGTTACCGGAAAATTAGTGACGGCTTGTTTTGTGACGTTTAGCTGTCGCTAATTAGCGACGACAACCGTCACTAGAAAATTAGCAGCGAGTGAATTAGCAACGGGCGTTTTAGCGACGGTGTGCTGTCGCTATATCATGTTTAGCGACGGCTGCAGTTTTTCTAGTAGTGCAAATCAATCTTTACCGAGTTTTGAAGAAAGTTTAATGATTCTATTAGGATTCTTGTTATGTGTATCCATATCATGCTTATCTGCATCTTCGAAATCGGTTCTCTGTTCCCAAATCTTGGAAAATACAAAATTGCAATCGAGGAGGAGTGGAGAAAGAATCAAAGTGGAGAATCTTTGATGCTGTATATGCAACGAGACTTGGTATCTACACGAATGAAGCTTGACCATGCAATAATTCTTTTTAGCGATTTCTGTGCTCGTCCTGTTGTTGTATGAGCAACCCTTGGGCAATAGATACTTATCCCTAGATGTTCGTCTATTACGTATTTATTTGATGAACTTGATCTGTGTCGGTGAGATTGACGTGCATAAGAGAGAGTAGTCCTTTATTCTTGTTTTTTTTTTTAAGTTATGTATTGGTTAAGTTTATAAAATGAAATCTCTTTTATTTAGGGTAGCAAACCTCATAGCAGACAATCTGGCAAAGATGGCTATGCATCAAACCACTGAAGGGATGCATATTTTGCAGCAATGTCCTAGCTGTATTTTGGATCTAATATCAGTGGATAAACTAGGCGCTTCTGTAAATAGATCGGTTCCTACTTCTAACAGGAAAAAGTTAGGAACTCCTAATTACAATCTAATTGTAATCAGACATAGTTCTTTTTCTGTTTAATGAAGCTCCTTATTCAGCAATAAATAAAAAAAAAGGCATGGCATTCGACTTGTAACAGGGTTTTGTCGGGCTAGGATTTAAGGAGCAGTTCGCTTGGCTTTAATAGGATGAAGTTAACATGTTTTAGTTGATTGGGTAAATTCAGTTGTGGGACTCAAATATGTTTGCCCCAAAGGTAAGATAAAATTATGAACACCCCAGTAGCTTGTTCACCTCACCTTCTTCCTTCATCCATGTCTTGCTCCCCTCCTCCATCGTTAGCAGCCCTGATGATGACGATTTCGATATTAAAGTCGAGCCCCTCATATTCAAGAACCCCTTCAACTTCATCGACAACTGAAACAACTCTAGAGTCCACTCTTACAAAGGTGGTTTTTGTGCACTCTTGTTGTCCAATCCTTGAACCAAAGTTGTCGCTAGCATTAACCTTAACCAGCTCAATGAAAATCTGAAGTCCTAAGACTCTTAGGAACAGGCAATTTCATATACTTCCCAATGGACTTATTCCTAATTATGATATCATTATTTTCATTTATAAAATAGAACAAGCCATGACAAATAACTACTAAATCGACAAAAGACTCGGAATCAAAATCACTTAGAGGGCTGTCCAGTATGGTGGTTCGATAGCAGTCGATTTCCATGGAGAATTAGCCATCGAGATCCATAGAATAAAGGACACTTAGACTACTTGGATGATGAGGTTGTGATTCTTCCTACTAGTGAGAGCGTAATTCAGCTGAGATTGGATGAGAAGTTGGTCGTTGATCATATTTTTCATGCTTTCATGTTCAACTTGGAAATGAATAAGCAACTTTAGTGACAAATAGTTGAACAACTTGTAGATCAAATCTAGTGAAAGCCAACTCATTTTTCTGATTGTGATATGATGAATACTCGTAAGTGTATTGTTATTAAGAGTTTAAATCATTATTATACACTTTTAGTATAATTAATTTCTATATTTTGAACATTTTTCCACCGGGTTACTATTTATGCATTTTTATTATTCATAGTTACTATTCGCCGACTTACTATTCATACGCGTATTTCACTGTTCATATGTGTTTTACTATTCATCAATATTAAATAATTATTTTTTACATAGGTAAAATCATCACTTGACGACCCGCACAAGAAAAATCATATCTGGAGCTGTAGATGTTGAAACTGAGTGATTCCAAATTCATTTGAAAGCTAACACATAGATCTTCAATTTTGCTTCATTCTACTAGCTAATTTGATCGTTTTCATTACCGAAATCTTATTATAGATGAGACCATTTGTTATTTTTGTATGCTAAAGAGCAGTTTCGGTAGAAAAATCATAACTTGAGCTACGGATATCCGATTTAAATAAGAAAGCTATCGATTCGAAGCTAAAGAGGTGATCTATAACTTCTGTGCTTTGAGGAAAAGCTAATCTGATATCTACAATGGTTAAAAAATTAAAATACGTTGCGGCCCGCCATTATTGATTTGTATTTACCTACATTTTACCATTTTATTTTTACCATTTCACCCACCCCAAAACTCTATAAATAGGCACCTTGGGGGAAAGGTGAAGGATGCCATTTTCTTAGGCCATTTTCATGTTCTTGTATCATTTTTAGATTTTCTCCTTTGTTCTTGTTCTTATTTTCAATACTGAAGCTCTATCCAAACATTTTCTCGTTCTTCTTCTTGTTCTTCCTTTGATCTTTCTATCAATGTTTATTTCATCTTTTTACATATTTTCTACTTTTATCATGGCTAACGAATCTTTCTTTTGCTAAGGTGAAAGGGTGAATCTTTTGGTATAAAGGTTATAATTGATTTGAATGGATCACAACGTTAATGGTATTTTTTTCCTTAATCTATTTAACTTTCCTCCTTGTTAAGTGGGAGCCTTGATTCATCATATTCAATCATTGGCACAAAAGATGCTTGATTCCCTCTGTAGAACATGGCTCTACTGGCTATATTGAAATCTTGAGTTATTGTCGACAAAGGTTGGCATGATGTATACTTGAATTCATTAGCAAGCGTTGGCGTTTTAAAATCAATGAAAGTTAATACTAACTAAATTCCCTGATTAGGACCTCCTTTATGTGTGGATCCTAATTGAGTGGTAAGATGAGCTAAAATTAATCATAAACGATATACTAAAAGTGGATCCCCTAACCTTAGCTATTTTAATTGAATTTTAATTTTAATTTACACTTGTTCACACCCTGCACCAAGAACCTTCCTTATTAAATATCTGTAATTTGTATTTCTTAATTCACTTCCCTGTGGTTCGACACTTGGACTCCTGAGATTTTATTACTTGCGACAATCTACACTGGGTTACAACTGCTAGAATGCAGCATGATACAATCCAAACCAAGTAATTGACATAGTAAAGCAAAAGAAAGCTAGAACAATGTGGAGCATGTGAGCGTTTAACATTAATACAATTAGAAGGGTTTTGGGAAAGTGGAAATAATATAATTCAAATTTTAAAACACGTTACGTATATAGATGAAATGATTCAAATTTTAAAATTCATTTATAATGTGCCTGACCTCTAGGTTTTGTTCATTTGTCATTAAAACTCATTCTATAATTCATTAATTCAAACTTTTTTCAAAAATTTATCTCCATAATTCAAGAAGAGATTAAAAAAAAAAGTCTTAAGGGTCAGGCAAAACCAAATGGAGGTTTCTGTCTATGAAGAAAAATGTTGGTTAGGTTAAATAATGTAGGTTTTTATAATTTCCTGTATAGAATTGAATAAGTTTTGGGGGCTGAGAAGAAATGGATTGAACTTTGGACTTTTTTTAAGATGTGCTTGACCTTTAAACTTATGTTGGAACAAATACTTTTACCCTTCTTTCTAAATTTTAATCCTGTGTATTCCAAATGTCAATTTCAAACTTATATTCTTCTTACACATTTCATAGTTTGCATTTAGGAAGTATGTAATATACCTATGGGTTGTTTGTGCATTCACGAAGTCAATGCATGCTTATGCCAAAATGGAGACAATATCTCAAGACTTGACTTAAACTAAATCAAAAGTTGATAGATAAAGTTTACGATTGTTTGTTTTGGTAAAAGAATAGACAAGTAAAAATTTGTGTCTTGATTATCACATACACCATTTAGCCGTCTATTTTTTTCTTGAGTGGCTCTTTGTGTTAGTGATTTAAAAATTTCAAGTTCTCACATTCACTTATCTAGAATTTCATGCAAATTGTGACGACTCTCCTAGTCAATGACGGGTTTTAACCAAGTAAGTATTTTTATTTAAGTGTTTTTAATTAAGTGCCTCAAGTTAGCACCTTGTTAAGCAAGAAAGATAAGCTTAGTTAAGTAAATGAGTTTCTAAGTGTGGTTTGGCACCTAAAAGTAAAAAAGGGGCAAAATGGTAATTTTGAATCAAGCGAATAACATGACTATAATTTTGATGAAATTAGGGTCATGTAAGGAATTTTGCCTAATTAAGTCAAGACCATTAGTTATCCTAACTATTAGAACCATCTTTGAAGGAAAAAAGTAAAAAGTTGCACTAAGTGCTCAATTAAGCCATTTATGTCTTAAGTGGCTTAAGTGTCCAAGAGACTAAGTGTATGAAGTTTTTGGGCATCCTTTAGGGCAAAGGAGGGATGGTTTTGGGTGAGTGTTTAGTGACCAAAGTAAAACAAATGAGAACTTGAGGATTAAGGAGAAAGAAAACAAGAAGCATGCTTTAGTCGGGTGGTTAGGATATTTTTGGGCTAGTTGACTTGCTTTACCATTTGTTTTCTTTCCCAAAATTCATAGCTCCCTCTCCCCACCAGAATTTCTACTCCAAATCTCCCCAATTCTACAAATTTCCATTGAATTTGAAGTCCCCAAGATGATTACAAGAAGCCTCAAGCTCCTTTTTGGTGTTCTTGCTTCAATCTAGCTCTTTGATGCTTGTTTTGAGCTTGAAACCTAAGGTAAGCTTCTTGGTTTTATTTGAGCTGGTTCTAAGTTATTTGTGTAGCTAGAAATGGTCTTAATTTGAGGTTCTTGGTGCCATATCATGCTAGTTTTAGGATTGGAACTCAAGAGAGCTTGGTTGAGCTTAAGTGAGCTTGTGCTTCGATTCTTGCTTTGTGGATGAATTTGAGGTAAGGGTTCAAGTTAATTTAGCTCAAATAATACATAGAAATGTAGTAGTATGAGTGGGAGTGAAGTAAAAAAAAAACCCATGTGAATTGGCCTTAGGATGGGAAAGTTTGAGTAAGTTTCGTGCACGTTTGCACGCTGTCACGCAATGCTGTAGTGCATTGGCGAACAACAACGTGAATTGGAGACACGTCGCCGTTAGACGTCAGGATTCCAGAGCGTTGATGCCTTTGGCAACGCGTCCCTGATGGCGTAACTAAGGCACTAGTCCCTCAAGCTCAGGGCATCCTACGAATACCTCAAACTCTCGGTTATCATCCCTAGGCTAATTTAAGATGTTCTGTAGACTTGGTTGGGTCTTAGACTCATTCCTAAGTTAAGAATTATGCATTATTTAAGAAGTAACTAACTATTATGGTTAAGGTGGAGCTAAGTAGAGTGGCTAAGGGTTAAAATTGTTCAAGTTGTCAAGAGGGCATTAAGGGGGATTAGGTTGGTTTCAGAGGCTACATTGGCCTAAAAGAGAAAATGTCTACAACTTAGGGGAATTGAATAAGAAACCTAAGAAGACCCCAACTGAACCATTTGGTTTGGTAAGTGAGCCACTAAAGAGCTCAAAGTTAAGCTCTGAGAGCTTGGCAAGTTAAACTACATAAGATGGCTACCCTGTACAATAAATTGAGGGTAAGACGGGTAAGTTTTGAGAGGAGATGATGACTAACTCTAGGACCCATAAGTGGGACTTAAGGGAGGTAAAATATTCGGGATACGAGGGCCAATGTTTCAATTACCATCTTCGTTTGAGGTCACGGCAAGTATAAGGTACCTAACGTGCAAGAAGTCCCAAGGATTGTGTGAATTACATATCATACATTCATGCATTGCATATCTTCCATGTTGTTGTCTTGAGTTGCTTGTTGGTTGATTACTTGATTGTTTGTCTGTCATGTTTGCATGGTTGCTTGTTTGCTATCTTCTTTGCAGGTACCCCAAGGGACCCTTACTGAGTACATTCATGTACTCACTCCTTTAAGTTTGTTGTGCAAGTTCTAACACCGGGCTTAACAACTAGTAAATAGTTATGGGCTAAGCTTTCTCTTTTTGCAGGTACTCTTTCTTTAGAATCCTTTTGATTCTAAGTTTACTTGTGGACTAAGCTATGTACTAACTAAGTTTTGTGCCTTTACAGTGTAGAGGCTAAGTGGTGCATAAGGACTAAGGAAGAGCTTGCACTTGGAGCTTTGATAGCTCAAAGGTGGGGCTCAAGTAAAGGATCTTAGTTGGGTTTTTGTCTCATGTATATAGTACCTTGTGTACTAAGATGTTGACTCTATTAGGATACATTGTGGTGTAAAACCATTGAGTTACTTTTGGGTGCATGCTAGTGATGTTAAATGTGCACAAAACTATTACTTGAAGTCGAAGTATCTAGTATTTTATTGTCTTGGCACGGTTTAAGTATGTTTTAAATGAAATGCTCAAGCAATGTTTTTCAAATAGTTTACTTATTTGTTTGTATTGCCAGGACAAAAGCATGCATATCTTTTACAGGGTAGGCTAAGAAACTAGTTGCACGTAAATTGTTTTAATATTATTGATGAGTAATACTTAGCCAATAGTAACTAAGTGAGATTTACAGTCTTTAAGAGCTTATAAGCCAAGTAATTCGAGGCGCTGGGACCCCATTCCATGACACAAATAACATTCAAGGTACACAATAAATAAAATAATATACTATTTTATGATTTTAAATTTTTCTGAAATATCATTACAACATTTTCTAAAATTTCACCAAATTGTAGTCCGTTGTATACATTTTAGTTGCATTTATGACTGTAGTTTTTTTATAATTAGGCTTACTATCATCTTGTTTATATTTGTACTTAAGGCTGCCAAAGAGATAAAAAAAAAAAAGATCAAATAGATTAAGTTACCTTAATGAAGCCTAAGTGAAGACATATTCTAGGCATCTTGTGCATACAAATTAATCTTATGTACACATGACAAAAAGGAAAGTAGAAGCAATCTCACCTCCCTATAATCTTGTGTATGTAGATCAACTATAAAAACAAAACACCTATGATTAATTTCACACTACAAGATAGCAGGGTATTTGAGACACAAAAAATCATAAGATTATAGTAGGAAATATTTATTTCCTACAATAAAAATCATAGGACTAAACTGTAGGAAATACCTGTGTCAGAAATAGAAAGCGAAGGAGAAGTGTAGGATAGTCCTATGGTTTTGGAGCATGTGAGCGTTTAACATTAATACAATTAACGGGTTTTAAGAGAGTGGAAATAATATAATTCAAATTTTAAAACATGCTACTAACCTTTAAAACCACATCAAGCGAAAACACATTTTTACCTTTTTTATTTATTTTTTTATATCCTTTGTGCACTTAACTACTTATATAGATAAAATGATTCAAATTTTGAAATTCATTTATAATGCGCCTGACCTCTAGGTTTTGTTCAATTGTAATCAAAACTTATTCTAGAATTCATTAATTCAAAATTTTCAAAAATTTATCTCCACAATTCAAGAAAGAGATTAAAAAAAAGTCTTAGGGGTTAGGCAAAACTAGATCGAGATTTCTGTCTATGAAGAAAAGTGTCAATTAGGTTAAATCACGTAGGTTTTTATAATTTCCCATATAGAATTGAATAAGTTTTGGGGGCTAAGAAGAAATGGATTGAACTTTGAACTTTTTTTAAGATGTGCTTGACCTTTAAACTCACGCTGGAACAAATACTTTTACCCTTTTTTCTAAATTTTAGTTGTGTGTGTTCCTAACATCAATTTCAAACTTATATTCTTCTTGCACATTTCTTAACTTGCATTTAGGAAGCATGTAATATACCTATAGGTTGTTTGTACATTCACAAAGTCAATACATGCTTATGCCAAAAATGGAGACAATATCTCAAGACTTGACTTAAACTAAATCAAAAGTTGATAGATAAAGTTTGTGATTGTTTGTTTTGGTAAAAGAATAGAAAAGTATAATTTTGAGTATTGATTATCACATACACAATTTAGCCATCTTTTTTTTCTTGAGTGGCTCTTTGTGTTAGTGATCTAAAAATTTCAAGTTCTCACATTCACTTATCTAGAAATTTCATGCAAATAACATTCAAGGTACAAAAGAAATAAAATAATATACTATTTTATGATTTTAAATTTGTTTGAAATATCATTACAACATTTTCTAAAATTTCACCAAATTGTAGTCCGTTGTATACATTTTAGTTGCATTTATGACTAGAGTTTTGTTATAATTAGTATAAAGGCTCTCCTAGTATTTCCTCTACATTAAATGTTGAGGTAAGTAAATCCTAAGTTATTTCTCTCAAATAAGTTTATTAAGCAAGGAAAGCAAGCTAAGTAAGTTTAAATTGAGTTCCAAAGAGTAATTGGCACCTAAGGGGCAAAAAGGATAAAATGGTAATTTTGGCCCAAGTCAGTGGCATGACCATAATTTTGGTAAAATTAGGTTCATGCAAGTGTTTTGAGCTAGTTGATTTAAGACCATAAGTATTTATAGCCATTTGAACCAAAAGTGAAAGTTAAGGGTGAAAAATGCACTAAGAGAGAAACTAAGTTATTATGTCTTATAATAGCTTAAGTGACTTAAGGGCAGAGTATTTGGGTAAGAAAAATCTTTCTTTGGAACCAAGGAGTGATGGTGTGGGGAGTGTTTAAGTGGCCTAAGTGATTCAAAAATTAAGTTTAAGGGCCAAGGTGACAAGTGGAAGAAAGTTGGGCTAAGTTGGTTATAAATGGAGGAGATGACACTATTCATCATCTCCCCCATTTGCCATTTTCGTAGCTCTCCTTCCTCCATAGCTCTCCACCCCCAAACCTCCCAACTCACTCAAGTTTCCATGGAAATTGAAAGTCCCGAAGCTATCCCAACAAGCCCTTAGCTCATTTTTAATGGAATTGGTGCATTTAGAGTTGTTCTTGCAAGTTTTTGGTTCAAACCCAAAGGTAAACGTATTTGATCCTTATGGGTTAGTTTTAAGCTTGTTAAATGGTTAGAAATGGTCTTAACTTCATGCTCTTGGTGTCCAATTTGGTTGATTTCAAGCTTGGAACTCAAAGGAAGTCATTGGAGCTCGGATGTCCTCATTGCTTGTTTCTTGCTTTCAAGATGATTTGAGGTAAGGGTTTTAAGTTAATTAAGCTCAAATAATGCATAGAAATGTAGTATTATGAGTGGGAATAAAGTAGAAACAAGACCCATGTGAATTGGCCTTTTTGAGCAAGTTTTGTGCAAGATCGCATGCTGTCCCGCAATGCTGGAAAGGCATTAGTGACGCGTCGCCGGTGGCGACGTGAATTGGCAACGCGTCACCAAGAGATGCCAAAATTTTCCGAATATCAATGCCTTTGGCGACGCGTCGCCAACGGTGCCGCCAAGGGATTTCCCCCCCAAGCTCCGAGCATCCTAAGAATGTCTCAAACTCTCAGTTTTCATCCCTAGGCTAATTTAAGATGTTCCATAACCTTAATTGGGTCTAGAACTCATTCCTAAGTTGGGAATTATGCATTATTTAGGTGGTGGCTAAGTAGTGTGGTTAAGGAAGGGTAAGTAATGATGGCTAAGAAAGTTAAAGTGCTTCAGTTCCCAAGTGAGCGCGAAGGGGATTAAGTCGGGTTTCAAACTTTTTGTTGGCCGAGTGGAATGTCATAAACCTTTGGTCAATAAAAAGGAAACCTAAGAGAATCCCAACCAAACTTTATGGTTTGGTAAGTAAGCCACTAAGGGGCCCTAAGCTAAGCTCGAAGAGCTTGGTAAGTTGAACCACATAAGGCAGCTACCCTGCACAATAAGTTAAAGGAAGAGACGAGTAAGAAGTGAATAAGTGGTGACTTACTCTAAGTAGCTCGTCAAGGCGGGTAAGGTTTGAGTAAATGATGACTTACTCTAAGGCGCCCGTAAGAGGACTTCATGGGGTTAGTTAAGTGCTAGCATAGGATACAAGGGCCAATATCCAAGTACCCCAGTCGTAAGAGCTCACGGCAAGTCTAGCACCTACGGGTGTAAAGAAGTCCTAAGTACATTTGCATGTGCATATTTCATTCATCCATCCATCCATCATTTGCATTGGTTATTGTTTTATTCTTGCTTCTGGTTGCATTGTTGACTGCTTGTTTTGTTTTGGATGTTATATATATATACATGTTGTGCTTTGCATGTTTGCATTGTTTTTCCTTGCAGGTACTAAATCCCTTACTGAGTACTTTAAAGTACTCATCCCTTGAAGTGTTGTGCAGGTTTAAGTGGACTAGTCGGGCCTAACAGTTGATAAGGGGCAGCTGTTAAGGCTAGGTTTTATTGGTTCAAAGGTATTCTCTAAGTAGGAAACTCCAAGTTTCTATGTTACTTATGACATAAGCAAGAACTGACCAAAGTGTTTGCCTTATAGTTTGAGGCTAAGTGAGTACAAGGAAAGTGTGGCTCACCACTTGAAGCTACTGGCTTGGGTGAAGAGCTAAGGATGGATCTTAGTAGCTTTAAGTTGTTTTTTTTAATATGTATGGTAATTTCATACATAGATTGTCTCTACTAGTGTCCATTGGTGTGTATAACACTAGAGTTACATTTGGGTGCATATAGGTTTGAGATGTATGCACATAGTTGTTACTTGTAGTTAAAGCAACTAAAGTTTTTATGTCTTGCCTTGTTTTACTTATGTTTTATGAACTGGTGCCACAGTTTTCTTTATAGTTTTAATTTATTGTTATCACATAGCCAGGACAATGCATGCATATTACCTATGCAGGGTAGGCTAAATAACTAGTTGCACGTAAAAATTTAAGATTACTTCACGAGTAATAACTAGCCAATTATAACTCAAGTGGGATCATAGCTCCCAAAGAGCCTATCAGTGTTAGCAAATTCAGGGCGTTGGGGTCCTATTCCGCCATAATTAGGCTTACTATCATCTTGTTTATATTTGTACTTAAGGTTGCGGGAGAGATAAAAAGGATAAAATAGGTTAAGTTACCTTAATGAAGCCTATGTTAAGACATATTACTAGACATCTTATGTATATAAATTAATCTTGTGTACACATGACAACAAGGGAATTAGAGGCAATCTCACCTCCCTATAATATTGTACATGTAGATCAATTGTGAAAACAAGACACCTAGAATTAATTTCAGGTTTTTCATTCACATTCACAAAAAAGTGCATAACACCATTCACAAGAACAACTGAAAGACCTTTATCACTCACATTTAGTACCATTTGTCTTCAAAATAAAAAATAAAATGACTGTTGTTAATTTAGAACAAGGAATTGTACCTTAGTGACTTCACTGGATATGGTGATTGATTCCATCTAACCATCTTAATATGATCCTCCAAGATAATGTCATCCATAATGAAAAGGTATTACCTTGGGTTGTACGGGGTTCCAACTCAATTAAATTGCTAGGAAAACACTTGGAAATACAAGTAGTCACCACAAACTGCGGATCTCGAACCGACCTTATCCTCAAGTGCTTTAGGTTACAAAATACTAAAATGTTTATCCAAAAGGACAAGCGAAGAAGATAAAACCTAGGACAAGTGCTATCCAAATAGTCTGAACCATTCATCTTGAAAACATAAAAGAAACTAACTACTATTAATTTAATCGAAAGAACTTTACTTCAACAAGTTTGCTGGAGATGGTGATCAATTTTGTAAGATAAAATTGATCAACCATCTTGATATAATCCTCCGAGATAATGTCATCCATAATGATAAGGTATTCCTTTGGGTTGTATGGGTTAAAATTCAACTAAATGGTTGGGGAAATACTTGGAAGTACAAACAAGAGCCACAAACTGCAAATTATGAAATTGATCTTATCCGAAAGTGCTTTAGGTTACAAATTACTAAAAGATGCTCATCTAACAGGGCAGGCGAAGAAGATAGAATTCGGGACAAATGCAATCCAAATTGTCATAAGTATTCTTCTTAAAAATATAAAAGAACAAAACTATTATTAATTTAATAGAAGGAACTTTACCTTAGCAACTTCACTAGACATGGTGATTCATTTCATAAGACAAAACTAATTAACCATCTTCATATAATCCTCCAGGATAATGTCAGCCTTAATGATATAATATTCCTCAGGTTTGTAAGGTTTCCAATTCAATCAAACTGTTGGGAAAATACTTGGAAATACAAGCAGATGCCACAAGCTACAAAGCCTGAACCGTCCTTACCCTCATCTATTTTAGGTTACAAAATACTGAAAGATGCTTATCAAACAGAGTAGGTGAAAAAGACAGAACCTAATACATGTGTAATCCAAATTGTCAAAACCATTTCTCTTGAAAATAGTAAAGAAATATATTGTTGTTAACCTAATTAAAAGACTTTCACCTCAACGATTTTGCTGGATAAGGTGATTGATTTCATAAGACAAAACTGATTAACCATCTTGATATAATCCTCTAGGATAATGTCATCCTTAATGATTAGAAATATGAGCAGGTTGTATGGGGTTCCAATTCAACCAAACTATTGGGAGAATAATTAAAAATACAAGCAGGCACCATAAACTGCGGAACCTAAACCATCCTTGTCTTCAAGCATTTTAGGTTCAAAATATTGAAAAATACTCGTCCAACAGGGCAAGGGAAGAAGACAGAACCTGAGACAAGTACGATCAAAATATTCAAAACCATTCGTCTGAAAAATAGAAAATAAAATGACTACGGTTAATTTAATCGAAGGAGCTTCACCTTAGCGACTTCACTAGATATGGTAATTGATTTTGTAAGAAAAAACTGATGAATCATCTTGAAATAATCCTCTGGGATAATATCATCCTTAATGATAATGTATTCCACCAAAGTTGTATAGGCTCCAATTCAACCGACGTGTTGGAAAAATACTTGAAAATACAAGTAGGCACCACAAATTGCAGATCCCAAACTGTCCTTATCCTCATGTGCTTTACGTTACAAAATATTGAAAAATGCTCATCCAACAAAGTAGGCGAAGAAGACAAAACCCGGGACAAGTGTAATACAAATTATCAAAACCATTCATCTTGAAAATAGAAAAGAAAACAACTACTATTAATTTAATAGAATGGACATTACCTCAGCGACTTTGTTGGATATGGTTACTAATTTCGTAAGACAAAACTGATTAACCATCGTGATATAATCCTCCAGGATAATATCATCCTTAATGATAACATATTCCTTCAGGTTGTATGACTTTTGATTCAACCAAACTGTTGGGAAAATACTTGAAAATACAAGCTAGCACCACAAACTGCTGATCCCAAAACTATCCTTATCCTCAAACGCTTTAGGTTATAAAGTACTGAAAGATGCTCATCCAACAGAGCAGGCAAAAAAGTGAGAACCTAAGACAAATGATCTAAATTGTTAGAACCATTGTTTTGAAAAAAAAAGAAAAGAAAATGACTGCTTTTAATTTAATAGGAGGAACTTTAGGTCAACGACTTCTCTAGGTATGTTGATTGATTTCACAACACAAAACTAATTTACCATCTTGATATAATTCTCTGGGATAATTTCATCCTTACTGATAAGATATTCCCCTGGGTTGTACAAGTTCCAATTCAACCAAACTGTTAGGAAAAAAAACTTAGAAAAACAAGTAGGCACCACAAATTACATGTTCTGAACTATCATCATCCGTATGCGCTTTAAGTTATAAAATATTGAAAGATGCTCATCCAACAAAGCAAGCGAAGAAGACAAAACCTAGAACAAGTGTGATCCAAATTGTTAGAGCCATTGGTATTGAAAATAGAAATGAAAATGGTTGCTGTGGCGGAACAGGGCCCCAGTGCCCTAAATTGCTAATACTGATAGGCTCTTTGGGAACTATGATCCCACTTAAATTACAATTGGCTAGTTATTACTCGAAAAGTATCTTAAATCATTACGTACAACTAGTTACTTAGCCTACCCTGTATAGGAAATATGCATGCATTGTTCTGGCTATGCGATAATAATTGAATTAAAATATCATTGAAAACAATGCCACGGCAGTTAATAAAAACATAATTCAAAACAAGCCAAAACATAAAACTTTAGTTGCTTTAACTTCAAGTAACAACTATGTGCATACATCTCAAACTTATATGCACCCAAATGTAAACCTAATATTATACACACGAATATACACTAGTAAAGGCAATCTCATTATATGAAAATACCATACATTTAGAAGAAGCAACTTATATCTACTAAGATCCATCCTTAGCTATTCACCCAAGCAAGCTAGCATCAAGTGATGAGCAACACTTTCCTTGTACTCACTTAGCCTCAAATTGTAAGGCAAACACTTTGGTCAATACTGGCTTATGCCATAAGCAACTTAGAAATGTAAAGTTTCCTACTTAAAGAATACCTTTAAACTAATAAAACTTAGCTTTAACAGCTGCCCCTTACCAACTGTTAAGCCTGACTAGCCCATTTAACCTGCACAACACTTAAGGGGTGAGTACTCAAAAGGACTCAGTAAAGGATTTGGCACCTGCAAGGGGAAAGATATACAAGTCTGCAAAGCACAACAAGTATATGAATATAGCATACAAAACAAAACAAGCAACCAACTACACAACCAAAGTCAAGAATAAAAATAACAAACAATGCAAATAATTGATGGATGGATGAATGAGTGAAATATACACATGCAGATGCACTTAGGACTTCCTTACACCCGTAGGTACAAGACTTGTCGTGAGCTTATACGACTGGGATACTTGGATACTGGCTCTCATATGCTAGCTCTTAACTAACCCCATGAAGTCTTCTTACAGGTGTCTTAGAATAAGTCATCACTTACTCAACCCTTGTCCGCCACTGACAAGTTACTTAGAGTAAGTCACCGCTTACTCCTTCCTTACCCGTCTCTTCCTTTAACTTATTGTGCAGGGTAGCTACCTTTTGTAGTTCAACTTGTCAAGCTCTTCAAGCTTAGTTTAAGGCTTCTTAGTGGCTTACTTACCAAATCTTAAGGTTTGGTTGGGATCATCTTATGTTTTCTTTGATTGCCCAAAGGTCTAAGACCTCCCACTTGGGCCAACAAATAGTCTGAAACCCGCCTTAACCCCCTTAGTGCTCCCTTAGTAACTTAAGCACTTTAACTTTCTTACCCTACCCTAACCACACCACTTAGCTACCATCTAAATAATGCATAATTTCTAACTTAAGAATGAGTTCTTGACCCAACCAAGGCTATGGAACATCTTAAATTAGCCTAAAGATGATAGCTGAGAGTTTGAGACATTCTTAGTATGCCGTGAGCTTGAAGGACTAATGCCTTGGCAATATGTCGCCAAAGACATCAACGCTGGGGAATCCTAAGGCTTATCAGCAATGTGCCTCTAATTTGCGTCACCGGTCACCAAATGGCATCACCAACGGCTACAAGTCGCCAATGCATTACAGCATTGCGTGACAGTGTGCGAACTTGCACAAAACTTGCTCAAACTTTCCCATCTTAAGTCCAATTCACATGGGTCTTGTTTCTACTTCATTCCTACACATAATACTACATTTCTATGCATTATTTGAGCTTAATTAAATTAAATCCCTTACCTCAAATCATCCTTAAAGCAAGAAACAAGCAATAAGCACACTTGAGCTCCATAGCGTTCCTTCGAGTTCCAAGCTTGAATTCAACCAAATTGGACACCAAGGGCACGAAATTAAGATCATTTCTAATCATTTAACAAGGTTAGAGCTAACCCACAAGGATCAAATACATTTACCTTAGGGTTTGAATGAAAAACTTGCAAGAACAACTCCAAATGCACCAAATCCACCAAAAATGAGTTAAGGGCTTGTTAGGATAGCTTTGGAACCTTCAAATTTGATGGAATTTTAGCTAAAATGGGAGCTTTGAAGGTGGAGAGCTATGGAGGAGAGAGAGCCATGAAATATATAGCCAACCTCTCTTCCATTTGACACTTTGGCCCTCAAACTTAACTTTGATTCACTTAGGACACTTAAACCTCCACTAAATCATCACTCTTTGGTCCCATAGAAAGGTTTTTCTTACCTAAATACTTTGCCTTTAAGCCACTTAAGTCATTATAACGCATAATAGCTTAATTTCTCACTTAGTGCATGTTTCACCCTTAACTTTCGCTTTCGATTCAAATGGCTATAAATACCTATGGTCTTAACTTAATTAGCTAAAAACACTTGCATGAGCCTAATTTTACTGAAATTATGGTCATGCCACTGACTTGGGCCAAAATTACCATTTTGCCTTTCTTGCCATTTAGGTGCCAATTATACTTTGGAACTTAATTTAACCTTACTTAGCTTGCTTTCCTTACTTAATAAAACTTATTTGAGGGAAATAACTTGATATTTACTTACCTCAATATTCAAAGTAGAGGAAACACTAGGAGAGCCTTTACAGTTGCTATTAATTTAATATAAAGAACTTTACCTCAATGACTTGTGATTGATTTCATAAGAAAAAACTGATTAACCACTTTGATATAATCCTCTGGGATAATGTTATCCTTAATGATAAGGTATTCCTTCTGGTTGTACAGGTTCCAATTCAACAAAACTATTGGAAAATACTTGGAAATACAAGTAGGCACCACAAATTGCAGATCCGACTTGTCTTTTTCCTCTTGCTCTTTAGGTTACAAAATACTGAAAGATATTCATCCAACAAGGTATGTGAAGAAGACAGAACCTAGGACAAGCGCAATACAAATTATCAAAAGCATTTGCCTTGAAAATAGAAAAGAAAATGATTGCTTTTAATTTAATGGAAGGAACTTTACCTCAGTGACTTTGTTGAATATGTTGATTGATTTCATAAGACAAAACTGATCAACCATCTTGATATAATCTTCCAAGATATGTCATCCTTAACGATAACGTATTCCTCCCAGTTGTACGGGTTCCAATTCAACCAAACTGTTTGGAAATTATTTGGAAATACAAGTAAGCATCACAAACTGTGGATCCTAAACCATCTTTATCCTCTTGCACTTGAGGTTACAAAAAACAAATATCCCCATCCAACAGGGCATGCGAAGAAGATCAGAACCATTCGTCATGAAAGTAGAAAAGAAAATGACTGTTGTTAATTGAATAGAAGGAATTCTACCTTCTTGACTTCGTTGGATATGGTAATTGAATAGAAGAAACTAATAAACCATCTTGATATAATCCTCCGAGATAATCTCATCCTTAATTATAAGGTATTCCTTTGAGTTGTATGGGTTCCAATTCAATTGAACTGTTGGGAAAATACTTGGAAATATACAGAGACACCATAAACTGCGGATCCTAAATTGTCCTTTTCTACATGTGGTTTAGGTTACAAAATGCTGAAAGTTGCCCATCCAACAAAGTAGGCGAAGAAGACACAACTTGGGACAAGTGCAATCCAAATTGTCAAAATGATTCATCTTGAAAATATAAAAGAAAATGACAGCTGTTAATTTAATGGAAGGAAAATTAGCTCAATGACTTTGCTAGATATGGTGATTGATTTTATAAGACAAAACTAATTAACCATCTTGATATAATCCAATGAAATAATGTCATCCTTAATGATAAGGTTTTCCTTTTGGTTGTACGGGTTCCAATTCAAGCGAACTATTCATGAAATACTTTAAAATACAAACAAGCACCACAAATTGCAGATCTCGAACCATCATTTTACTGATGCGCATTATGTTACAATATACTAATAGATGCTCATCCAACAGAGCAGGCAAAGAAGACAGAACCTAGGACAAGTGTGATCCAAATTGTCTAAACCATTCATCATGAAAATAAAAAAGAAAATGATTGCTATTAATTTAATCGAAAAAACATTGCCTCAGTGACTTCGTTGGATATGGTGATTGATTTTGTAAAACAAAACTGATTAACTATCTTGACATAATCCTCCGGGATAATGTCATCCATAATGATATGGTATTCTTACGCGTTGTACAGGTTCTAATTCAACCGAATTGTTGAGAAAATATTTGTAAATACATGCAGGCAGAACAAACTATGGATCCCAATCCGTACTCATCCCCATGTGCTTTAGGTTATAAAATATTAAAAGTTGCTCATCTAACAGGGCAGGCGAAGAAGGCAAATTCTTGGACAAGTGCAATCCAAATTGCCATAACCATTCATGTTGAAAAAAGAAATGAAAATGATTTTTGTTTATTTAACGGAAGGAACTTTACCTGAACGACTTTGATGGATATGGTGATTGATTTCGTATGACAAAACTGATCATGATTTGTATCCCAAAAATGTTTAGGGGATTGAATGGTCAAGTCACCATAGTACAAGGGTGTTCTGGGTATTTAGGCCTTACTTAAAGCAAAAGTTAAGGGGTAAACGGATAGATATTATGAGCACTCAACATCAATAAAATGGGAAGCAACTTTTAGGAAATTAGTTAGTAAATTACTTATGTAAAATGTTTTGTACTCCATCTATCTCGCTCACATTCTTTACAATATTTTCATATTTACTAAATTATTTTACCATATTATCTTTTAACTATAATTTCAATATTTACTTTTTTCAATTTTACATTTAAAAGACAAACATTTTTCTTCTTTCTTAATTTTCATATCAAATATAAATGTTTTAAAGAATTTAGGACATAGGAAGTATTCATCTAACTTATTGATTACTTCTTGTTTTCTTAGAAAAACATATTTTGTTTTAATTGGTTACAGTTACCAGCTGAACACCTAACAGAGATTCACAGATGGAAAAACATCTAACTGATTCAGCTATTTGGCAGGATTTATTGAAAGTTAGACGAATTTTCCGCATGAAGGCCGGTTTAGTTGAGAATGCAAGAGCAGTTATGGATGCAGCTGCCTCTAGTGCTAAAATTTCAGTTGATGGCTTATGAGCTCATGAGAGTTAAAAGGCGTAGAACGGGGTGGTATAAGCTCGATCTCTGTTGGGAAACGTTAGCAGCCCCTAAGACGCTAGATCACTTGTTTTTAACCTGTCCCTTCTCTCGACAGGTTTGGGATACAGTGGCTGGCTGGATGCAAATTAAACACATTTATGGGAATATTAGGAGTTGGAGAGGATACTGCAAAGAACTCAGAAGTGTATCATATTTTGATGGATCGCAGCATGCGCTACCAAGGTAAGAAGACCACCAGGTTGGTTGAGGAAATACTTGAGAGAGAATTGAGTTTGAACTTTGTACCAGAATATGTATAGGATCCCTTGGCCCCGTTTGTTAACATCTAGCTAGTATAAAAAAAAAAATTTAGAATTATGAGGTTCTCTTTTTTTCCTGGGTATGTCTGGGTGTAGTTATGAACCGAGGTTATGCATATATATATATGAAAATTTTACCTTTACCTTAGAATGAAAATTCTTACCGTTAATTTATTCGACTTGGGGGTTAAAAATATGAATGTTACCAAACGTTGGAGAGAAAAATGCACCGTAAAAGTAAAGATTTTAGATTTAAATTTCCAACGCATAAAGAAATATGAAGAGCTGGCCACATTTCAATTCCGATTTCAACGAGGCTTCACAGCTTCAACTATGTTTCCTCTCCTTCGCTCACCGACTCTTCTGATTTATATACACCGTAACAAAAGCAACTACAATCGAGCCTACAATCGTTCCTTTGTTTTTTTTTTTTTTTTATTTCCCGATTCGAGGGGAGGGAAATCTCCAAAGTTTCTCTCTTTTTAATCTTGATTAATTTCTCGCCTCTCTCTTTCTCCCCCTCCCTCTCGCCGCCGGTGGACTAAAACGCCGACTAACGGCGGGAGACCACATCTTGGTTTGAAGAAAGAAGGGTGCTCGATCTCTTCTTTCTTCTCCTCAATTAACAAAAAGAAACATAAAAATAAAAAATAACAAAATTTAAAAAATTGTCATGCATTTTATGTCAAAGAAAATAAATTTAAAAAATTGAAAACTTTTTAATTTGTTTCATTAGAAATATATATTTTTAAATTGCTCTTTCGTCATGGGTAGTAGTGGTGACATCCCTTTGGAGGAGATCAAAAACGGTAACGTCGATCTTGTAAGCAAACTCTGGTAGACCCCCCAAGGTTTTGGTCTATTTACGGTTTAGTCACTGTAGTTGATGGGAGGGTTTTTTGCAGGAGCGGATTTCGGTAGAGGAACTGTTCAAGCAGCTGAAATGTACGAGAGAGGGTCTGACCAGCGCGGAGGGCGAGAGAAGGCTCCAAATCTTTGGCCCCAATAAGCTGCAGGAAAAGAAGGAGAGTAAGCTACTCAAATTCCTGGGCTTCATGTGGAATCCTCTTTCCTGGGTCATGGAATCGGCAGCCATCATGGCCATCGTGCTCGCAAACGGCGGCGGAAAGCCACCGGATTGGCAGGATTTCCTTGGCATTGTCATCCTGCTTTTCGTGAACTCCACCGTTAGCTTCATTGAGGAGAACAACGCCGGCAATGCCGCCGCAGCCCTCATGGCCGGACTCGCCCCGAAGACCAGGGTGTCGAGAGACGGTAAATGGAGCGAGGAGGAGGCAGAGATCTTGGTTCCGGGAGATTTGATCAGCATCAAGCTGGGAGATATCGTCCCGGCCGATGCCCGTCTTCTAGAAGGCGATCCTCTCAAGATCGACCAGGCGGCACTTACCGGTGAGTCCCTTCCAGTGACCAAGAATCCCGGGGACCAAGTATTCTCCGGCTCGATCTGTAAGCAGGGTGAAATCGAGGCAGTCGTCATTGCCACCGGCGTGAATACCTTCTTTGGCAAGGCGGCTCATCTCGTTGACTCCACAGAAAACCTCGGCCACTTCCAGAAGGTGCTGACTGCAATCGGGAACTTCTGCATCTGCGCCATCGCGGTGGGGATGACGATAGAGATAATCGTGATGTACCCAATTCAGCACAGGCCGTACAGGGTGGGGATCGACAACCTGTTGGTGATTCTGATCGGGGGGATTCCGATAGCGATGCCGACGGTGCTGTCGGTGACGATGGCGATCGGGTCGCACCGGCTGTCGCAGCAAGGGGCGATAACGAAGAGGATGACGGCGATAGAGGAAATGGCGGGGATGGATGTGCTCTGCAGCGACAAAACGGGGACGCTGACGCTGAACAAGCTGAAGGTGGACAAGGCTCTGGTCGAAGTCTTCGCCGACGGCGTCGACAGCGAGACGCTCTTGTTGTGGGCTGCCAGGGCTTCTCGAATTGAAAACCAGGACGCCATTGACGCTTGCATTGTCGGAATGTTGTCCGATCCCAAGCAGGTAACAATTCGTGTCTTTTCGAATCATCAGAAACACGACTTCTTTTATCGATATAAGGAACCATATAAAAGTGATAAAAAGACAACTAGATGTCCCAAACGTTTGACGTCTTTCCTACTCAGTCCTGAACTTTTTCGCTTCTCTAATTGAGTCTTTAAGATTAGTTAGTCGTAAATTTTCTAGAAGACGGTTATGAAATGGAAACCTGATTTATAGGAATCAGAAACTCATAATTTAAATAATTTATTAGCTATTGCACATCTTAAATTTATCTAAAAATAATTCATGAATAGTTTAAATTAAAATTTTTTAAAAACTGATATCAAGCAATTACTGTGTCTTTTCTCTCTTAGTCAACCACATAACAAAAAGTGTTAGAATTAACTTTTTACATGTTGACGAAGTTTTAGAGTTCAGTTAAAAAATGTAAGCTTTTATTATTGAAATAAAAAAATGCATGAAGCTTTTATGACTCAAATAGTGTTCTTTCCTATGTAAAAATTAAGTCAACATTTTTTCAAAACACACATGCACAATATTTGTTTTTGTAAATGCACTTATTTATAAAATAATTTCTTTTAAGAAGTAAATGAATTTTTTAACATATCTGGTTTCTTAAAAAAAGAAAAGAAAAGAAAATGAAATGTTACTATAACATCACAAAATAAGGTTAGAACTGCACACCAAACAAGTGAGAAACGTTTCCATAACCTGTTAGATTTCTCCAATTGCAATGTCACCATAAGTCATCTAAGAAGTCAAATTTCTTCAATTCGGACCTCATGAAAACAGCACCATACATAATTGGACTTGTGGACAGGCAAGGGAAGGGATCAAAGAGCTTCACTTCTTGCCCTTCAACCCGGTGGAGAAGCGCACCGCCATCACCTACATCGACAGCGATGGCGAGTGGTACCGAGACAGCAAGGGTGCGCCGGAGCAAATCATCGACCTCTGCAACCTCACCGGAGCCACCCGGAAGAAGGCCCACGAAGTCATCGACAAATTCGCCGACCGCGGCCTCCGCTCCTTGGCCATAGCTCGACAAACCATCGCGGAGAAAACCAAGGACAGCCCTGGCGGACCCTGGCAATTCGTCGGCCTCTTGCCTCTCTTCGACCCTCCCCGCCATGACAGCGCAGAGACCATCCGCCGAGCCCTCGAACTCGGCGTCAATGTCAAGATGATCACCGGCGATCAGCTCGCCATCGGAATCGAGACCGGTCGGAGACTTGGCATGGGTACCAATATGTACCCTTCGTCGTCGCTGCTCGGCCAGAGCAAGGACGAGTCCATCGCTTCCATCCCCATAGACGAGCTCATAGAAAAGGCTGATGGTTTCGCCGGAGTATTTCCTGGTAAAATCAAAACAAAGCCATCAACAATGAAAACGAATTTCTTTTTTTGGATTTTTGAGTGATTTGAAGTCCTCAAATCTGACTATCTGGGTTTACAGAGCACAAATACGAGATCGTGAAACGACTACAAGAGAGGAACCACATTTGCGGGATGACAGGGGACGGAGTGAACGACGCGCCGGCGTTGAAGAGGGCAGACATCGGAATCGCCGTTGCGGACGCGACAGACGCCGCTAGGAACGCCTCGGACATCGTCCTGACAGAGCCGGGGCTGAGCGTAATTGTGAGCGCGGTGTTGACCAGCAGAGCCATCTTCCAGAGGATGAAGAACTACACCATCTACGCCGTCTCCATCACGATCCGAATCGTGTTGGGGTTCATGCTCGTGGCTCTAATCTGGAAGTTCGATTTCGCGCCGTTCATGGTTCTCATCATCGCCGTCCTCAACGACGGAACCATCATGACCATCTCCAAGGACAGGGTAAAGCCATCCCCGGTGCCGGATTCCTGGAAGCTCAAGGAGATCTTCGCCACCGGAATCGTGCTCGGCACTTACATGGCATTCATGACTGTTCTCTTCTTCTTCCTCGTTGACAGCACTGATTTCTTCACTGTAAGTTCATAGGACTGGAACGTAACTTCTAGGATGATAAGTTGATCACTTTTGTAGAATTGGTAAGGAATCGCAAATGTCAGATAGGTGTTTGATAGAACTGTTGCAGGCGAACTTTGGGGTAAGGCCACTACGTGGTCTAGTGCATGAACTGAACTCGGCATTGTACCTACAAGTGAGCATTATTAGCCAAGCTCTGATCTTTGTGACGAGGTCTAGGAGCTGGTCCTTCGTAGAACGCCCTGGTTTGATGCTGATCGTGGCCTTTATTCTTGCTCAACTGGTGAGTGAGCACTGATTTGGACTTGGAAGATTATTAGTCTTAAATTCCAATGTTTAACTATGCCTTTTGACATGGATAAAAGGTGGCTACAACAATCTCGGTGCACGGGAATTGGGAGTTCTGTAAGATCAGAGGGATAGGATGGGACTGGGCAGGAGTCATCTGGCTCTACAGCCTTGTCACTTACTTCCCTCTTGATGTCCTCAAGTTCATGATCCGCTATGCTTTGACGGGAAGAGCATGGGACACTGTCCAAACCAAGGTTCCAAACCCCAAATGAGTGATCTTGGCCTCTTTGTGTTGGCGTCCATCATTTAACTCCTCTCACCAAGACTTGCTCATTGTTTTGTCACTACCAGACTGCATCCACAACAAAGAAGGATTTTGTGAAGGACGAGAGGGAGGCGCAATGGGAGAGTGCTCGACGAAGCCTCCATGGTCTTCCACAACCAGATGACTCGTTCAAGGACAAGAGTAGCTACCATGAACATCAGAGATTGCTGAGCAGGCCAAACACCGAGGTGAGGTCGCCAAGCTTAGGCCGTGAAACAGCAAACCCCGTGAGCTACCTTGTACCATAGTTTATATTAACATTCATGTATAACCTCATTAGTCATGTGATATATACTAAGTGTAAACTTGCAAGTTGTTCAATTCCAAAAGGTGCAAATTCATTTTGGGTGGTTTTTGTTGATATGTTTGTGTAGGGTCTAGAGAGCTCCACATTGTGACAGGCCATGTTTGAGTCAGTGGTTATGCATAAGGGTCTTGACAATGATACCAGCAAGCTCCAGCAGGGCTAAACTGCGTCAACATTCAAAGATTGACGCTATGTTTACTTGAAACGCAAGAAAAGTATTGTTTCTTTTCCCGACCATTTCATCTCCTTGCCGGTTCTCAATGGAGGAATCGCGAAAGCGATCGGTTGTAAAACATAAATACCTGTATATGACATATACAAGAGGAAGTGATCAAATGGAACAAAACAGAAAGAACAGGTTGTTTGGGGATAAATCTTAAATCTCTTCAATCCTTTAGCTTTGCCTTCATCTTGTCATCTTTTGTTCTTGCGACAAGCTATAGCTAGTGCCATTTGTTCAAGGTCAAGAACGCATCAATAGGCATCTCACTTTGCTGACCTGGCCGAGTTGGTCATTGAAGTTTGAACCCAGTTTCAACAACCTCCCAAGTTCCAGCTGCACCGGTTGGTGGTTGCTTCATATCTAGCTCTGGGAAAAAAAAATTGAAAAATTTATTAAAAAAGAAATAACATCATGAAAATTTTATTTTTAATAGATTACTGCACATAAATAATATTGACTGTCAAATGCAATTGATTCTAAGTAAAAAAGATATAAAAATAAAAATAAGTTATTTTAAATTAAGTTAAATTAAAATGAATTGGGTGTTTAAACTCCAATGAGAAATTTTCTCTATTAAAGCATTCTACCAAAAAGAGTAAATCTTGTATGCACCTGATGTACAGCGTGCACTATGTGTTCTTTTATCTGTTTATATATTTTTTTATAAATATTGTTTGTTATTTTATGCATTGCTCTTCATTTTTTTTTTTTTTGAGTTCCTATATATTCTTCTTAATGTCTGGTCTTTTTTCATCTTTTAGTTGTTCTATCATCGAACGATATATGTTCTTTTATTCTGAACTGATAATTACTTGCTATTTGTTTAACATACCTTCACCTAAAAAAAAATATATCATATATTTTGTTTGTTCTAACACTATTGGTTCTCGTACTCTTTTTTTTATCTTCTTAGTTCCTATATATTCTTTTATGTATTTTTATTTATTCTGTTATAAATTTCTTCTTTTTCATTTCTCATATATTTTTTTTTTATGTTATTTTTTTAGTTTCTATTTGTTCTTTTACTATTAAATGTTCGTTCTATTAGCCTAACTAGTTGTTTAGAATGCGGGTATGGCATCCAAAGTTGTGGGTCGGATGTGAAAATACCTTCATCTGACCCATCAACATTCCTAATAGTGAGCAAAAGAAATTTAAAAAAAAAACAAAAGAATAATCGAAGAAGGCCAAAACTTAAGAGTTTGCTTATAGTGTTTTAACTTCATGAAATTTTTTACCATACGTAAATGACAATAGGCCCGATTAAAAAATAACAAAACCAAGTGAGGGTATCTAATCTAACTAAATTATCATTATATGCACAAAATTGCTCTCTATATATCTTATCTTATCTTATCTTATCTTATCTTATAAAAAGTACGAATGTGCACAAATGTTGAATGATTTTTTTGCCCTTTTGTTATAAGATGTTTGGTTCTTTTAGTGAAACTCAATTTTATTATTATCTATTTAAGTGAAATTGTATTAGCACTAGAACACTAAAAGAGACCCTTAAGTTGCCACTAAATTTTATTTTTTGTTACATACCTGCAAGCCCTTAATTCTATATTACAGTTATTTAATCCTACCTAACAATCCTAAATTGCCATTAAAATTTTTTGGCTTTAAACATGTCACCCTTAGTTCTACATTACTCTCAAATAATGCCTCAAGTAAATCTTTTATAAAACTTAAAATTTCAACTTATCATTCCAAAGCTTTCACAGCCAAATCTTTTATTTAAATAAAAGACTTAAATGTAAAACTCATGCTAAATTTTGTACAACTAATATTTTATAAAACTTAAAATTTCAACTTAGTATTTAAAAAACCTTCATAAATAAATTTTTTATTTGAATAAAAAAATTAAATATATAGTAAAACTCAAGCTAAAGTTTATATTGCTGTAAAAGGTACCTTTGGACATAATTTTTTTTGTCAATTAAGTTTTTTTGCTTTGCAACTTGAATGAGTATATATTGTGAAAGCTTATTATATGATAAAACTCATGCTAAAGTTTCACATGAAAATCCATAAGTGCTGCATATTAAAAAATAATTTTAGGTATAAAAAGTATATATTAGAAAATTATATAAGTGAATTATTTATAATAGTTCACATATAGTTTTTTCTTTATTCTGAAATTATAAGTTCTTTTACTCTTTTAATGATAAAAAAAGTTTATATTGCCTATTTAATTAGAGTTGTTTTAGTATTAGTGCTCTAAAAATAAGGAAAGAAAAAAATCCACTTACAAAGATCTAAATATATGGTTTCCTATTTAATTAGATACTTAGTAGTATTAAAATACTAAAAATATAATAAGACAGGGAAACAATGCAAAGTGGGATGTGTCTAGCCTTTGGTTTTTGGGAAATCTACTATTTTGACTACTAAACTTACTTTGACCACTAAACTTAGTTAACTTTAAAAAATATGATCTAAGTTTAATTTAGTATAAAAAATATCTTTGAATATGAAATTTTTGTCAATTAAGTTTTCTTTTCTTTACTTGGATGAATATATACTTTGAAAGCTTAGGTATTTGATCCATATTAGAGCAATCATATAATTCACATATGACTAAAGCACATACTATGAAAAAAAATAAAAGAATTATTATTGTAGCATAGGTCTTTGTGAACAATTTTAGAAAAAAAAAATTCTAAGCTCCTAGAATTAGTTGCTTATATGATAATAAAAAGGAATTTTAGTAGCAACTCTTTTTTTACTTGTTTCCAATATTTTAAAATATTTAAAAAATTATAAGAATTATTTCTTCCCACATGGTCATCATTTTGAATGTTGGAACATAAGTTTTTATTCTTAGCAACCAACTCTTTCTCTATACTAAATAATATTAATGTATTTTTATTTTTATTATTTTTTTAGATTTAATCAAATCTTATGAGTTGTACCAAAGTAGCATTATGGATGTATTGTTTTAGGCTTTAATTTTTGGAAAAATTCTTACTTAACCAAAAATTTAGTTAAATTTGACAAATATGCCCTAAATTTTTTATAAATGCTTTTGAACGTTACTTTTGGGTCAATTTATTTTCCCTTTCCTTCGCTTATAGTTCAAACTACTAACTTTATCTAAAGTTCTTTATGCCATTTCATATTTTTTTACTTAAGTTTAACTTAAATTTTTTATATTAATATTTTTTTAAAAAATATTTAAAAAAATTAAAATTTTATAGTTTCTAAATTTAATTTTGTAAATTTTTTTCTAGAAAATATTCAAGTAAATAAATTTAAGTAAAAAACCTGAAATGTTACAAAGGACTTGTGACAAAGAGAGTATAATAATAACAATACTTAAAAATTACAACCTTTCATTAATAATTATTTATACGTTAAAAAATAATAACAATATATTAAAATTTTAATTTTATTTACAAAGAGAAAAATAAAATTTTTAATAAGAGTCTTTTTACACTATGAGGCCCTATAGGAATTTAAACTCTCAGCTTTACCTATACCAATTGGAGCCCCATACTGTCAAGTGAAATTAGAGCTATGCAATTGACTTAACCTACACATTAGAGAGTTATAGAAATTCATGAATGCTCTAAAGTGAAGATTTGGGGTTTAAATCATACATTTGGGAAAAAAAAAAAAGACAATTGTTTGAAGTTGATTATCCAAAATAATTTATTTTTATTTTTATGATATTTTTGGTCTAAAATTAATATCATTTGAAAACTAATTATATATATCTAAAATAATTTATTAAATAAAATTTTTATAGTAATTTTTTTGAATTTTTAATTATTCAACTTAAAAAAATAATATAAATTTTATACCAAAAAAATCACAAAAATATTTTTGTATTAATTTGACTTAATGCTAAATAAATTATATTTTTATCTCAATGGCTAGGTTTAAGCTTTTTTGGGTGATGTTCTATACTTTGGCTTTCTTCTTACAACTTAGTTTTATATACCAAGAATTATTTGGCATACACTGAGAGTATAGTTAAAGTTTTTCTTTCTTAATTATAAATATTTTTCACCCTAACACTGCTATCTACCAAGAAAAGAATAAATAAATTTTTAAGACATATATTGAAAGAGTAAAAAGTTTTTATTGTGTCAAACTACTAATTTTCTCACAAAGAGAGTAACGAACTAAGGTTTTTATTTTATATGCATGTTAATTGTTTAGTAGTTATAATGATTTTAATTTTATTATTAATGATGCACCTTCCTCAATGCTAGTCTGAAGGTCCAGAAGCTTGGTTCGTCACACGAGTACATTTTGATTAGGGGAGCGTGAAGACCTGAAAAATATACTCTGACACTCAAGTCAATAATAATTCTGGTGTGATGCAAATACTAAGAAAAGTGATCTCATACCTAAAGTATAATTATGAATGCCTTTATATAGGCTTTTGGGATAGTGTGTCCTGAGATTTAGAACTATTGGATGGAACGGTTATCTCTTGAACCGTTAAATCTAGAACATCTATTCTTTGTGATTAAATTGGGCTTTAAATTCTTAATGACCCCAATTTCTTTAAGATAATGTTTAGCCCAATGGGAGCCCAATCTTCTAATATAAGTATCACCATTTGCCCCCTAGCCTCAATAGGGAGCAATAGAGCTTTAATAGAGGCTTATGATACTTTTTATGTTTTAGCAAAAGGAAGATAAATAACATTTTTTAAAAGTATTCCTTTTTAGGAAAATATTTTTGGAATATCCCCATGAAGAAATATTTCTAAAAATGATACTTTTCTAGAAATATTTCTAAAATAACTTTTTTAGAAATATCTTTAAAAGAAATACTTTTTTTGAAATAACTTTTGAAAAAAAATATATAATTACATGCGTTTGGACTTGGCGGATATACCGCCGCCTCAATTGAGCCTCCAAAATGCTGATGGAATTGGCGGATATACCACCGCCTTATTTTAACACGGATATAACGCCGCCTCTTTCTCTTTTATTTTTTTTTGTAAGAACACTTCTCCTTTTTCTTTTCATGCCCCTGACTACCGTCACCTCTATTCTTGGCACATGAGCTGACCACCGCAGCTTTATTTCTTTTTTTCTCTAGGTGATTCCCATTGTCCCATCACCTTTGAGTCTAACTACTGCCGTCTCCAAACATTTGAAGGCTAACTACTGCTGCCTAAACACCTATTTAGAGCTAACTATTGCCGTCTCCAAACCTTCAGAGCCTGACTACCGCCGCCTCTATACTTTCTTGGAGGTTACTGCCACTATCAGGGGCTGAGTACCACCACCTCCATACCTATTTGGAGTTGACTATTGCCGCCTAATCAAATTTAGAGTGTGACTATCGTTGCCTCTCTTCTTGAGGCATGGGCTGATCACCGCTGATCGCCGTAGCCTAACTTTGACCACCGTTGCCTCTTTGGTTTAAAACCGCGTGACTACCGCTGCCTCTCGAGGTTAAAGATACTGTGACCGCCGACTCCTCAATTCAGTATTATATTTTTATTCATAGATACTGATTTTGCAATATTTTTTACTAAGCAAATCACTTAATCATTTTCTAAAAAATTTAATGAGTGATTTATTAGAAACCACTTTCTAGGGAACTGTTCCTCTCCCACCTTTTCTATAAAAGGTGGAGGAAACTGTCCTCATTCTTCACCTTGCTATCTAGGAGCTTTGTGCTTTCTCTCTGAATTCTGTTTCTGGTTGTGCCTTCTTTCATACCTGGTGGCTTGTGTTCTTCATTTGTAGGTATGTCTTCTTCATCTAAAAAGTTATTTTCATTTGATGGTAATAGTGAAAGTTCTATGGGAACCTCTACCGAGGCCGTAGGGGACACTCTTATAGGCCCTGTCATTGGTGTTGGGGCGGACCCTTTTGAGCTCCTAGATATACCATATGGCGTTGCCATTCTTGTACATTTAGTAACTATCACTCATCTAGGGAATTTCATTCCACTCTCAGATGAAACAAGAGAAGTATTGGACAGAAAGGCTAGCTTGGGTAGGTTGAAGGTTAGGAAAAGGTTTGGGAAGCTAATGTGTGACCAAGAGAAAGAATTTTCTAACCCCGAACCTAATTAGGAGGGCCTATTAGATCACCGAGATGTTGCATTTTCCTTAAAGTACTGGTAGGTTGACTTCCTTTGTCGCTTCTACGATGTACCTTCTTCTTACAAAATTCGTTTACTTTCTTCTGGCAATTGATTTGATGTCGCCCTTGCTGACGGATTTCTTCCTTTCTACTGGGATCAATTCAAAGTTGGTTTCTCCTTACCATCTTCCCCTTTTATCTTGGATCTCCTAAACTATTTTCAGATTTCCTCTTTTTAGTACTCTCCAAATAGTTGGAGGTACATAATATCTTTTGTCGTTGTTACTAAGAACCTTGGTATAAAGCCCACCGTGCCCCTATTTTGGTCATTTTTTTGTCTTCAATCCGTCCAAGGTGGCTGGTACCAATTTCAACCAAAAATCCCTTTTATTACTTGTGGAGTTATTAACATTAGAGGTTGGAAAGGTAGGTTCTTTTTACTTAAGTCGAGAAATGGGGCTTGGCCAGTTCTTACCGAGGCACAAGTTTTTAACGTCTATGAGATAGAAGATCTCAATAAAATTGTTCCCTCTCAACGTTTCGAAGAGGAGGAGTTGTCATTCAAATTACTTAAGGAGGTGGTGGCCAAGAATGGCCATGCCCGGACTGATGGATGTCTAACCCTAAAGTGCTTGTCAACTCATGGTGTGTAGTACTTTCTTTCGTTAATCACTTTTTCCTAATTATTATCTTATTCTTTCCCTTTTTCCTTTACAGCTTTTGGTGTCCCTCGCTCTAAAAAGGACTTCTCTCTGTTATCTTGGGTAAAAAAGAAGAAGAAGAAAATGGAAGCCAAGGCTTTTGCGCATGCTAAGTCTGTTGAGAGGCCACAAACCTCTTCTGAGGTTCCTCCCCCTTCTTCTACTGTTTTGGCGACCGCCATTCCTCCTGCCCCCATCGCTCCTCCAGCTAGGGGCAAGAGTAAAGCAAAGAAGTCGAGCTCCTCTACCAATTCTCCTAACATTGCTGCAATATCAGAGATGGTTGGAGCGCTCCACATAAATGCAGCTAATCAGTCTTTTCCTTCATTTGCTAGCCTTGTGGCTAACGTTATTCAGCATGACTTTGAGGTTCCTTTATCTATTTGTTTCCCTTTACTTTTTAGTCCTGAACTTACTTGTATGAAAGCACTGACTTTTTTTTTTTTTGGCTATGTGCAGGTTCTTACTGGCTTACTTGCTCTTTATGAACATGCCAAGGCTCTGGATGACCATAATGTTGAGGTTCAAGAGAGAAAGAAAAAATTGGCGGAGTCGTCCAAGGAACTTCAACAACTTCGCTCTTGGGAAATGAAAATGAAGATTCGTGAGGTTCAGCTTGAGAAGCAATTGAGCGAGGCCCAAGATTCTTTAATATCTAAAGAAGAGGAGCTTGCATCCCAAGCAGAGAAGTTTGCATCCCAGGCAGAGGAGCTGAAAGGTGTTCACGCTTCTTTGATTCTTAAGGAACAAGAGCTGAATGAGGCCTTTTCCAATGTTAAGGGTGCCTATCTTGAAGGCATCAATGATTCCAGGAAAGTGTTGTCTCATGTTTACCAGGGAATCGATTTATCTTACCTATTGCAACTTCCCGATATATTAGATGGTGATGGTCACTTAGCGCTGGACTCAGTGAACCTTTATGATCAAATTCCAGAAGGATTGCGTGGACCCCTTCTGACTAGTCATGTTCCTATCGCCGGTGAGAGTCATTTGAAGAAAAGAAAAAACAGGTCGAGGCCAGACTGTTACACCCGGAAAGGGCTAAATGATTAAGTCCCGGGTTAAGAGGATTAGTGGAAATAAAAAGTTTCCTAATTTGGAAACTTAGCAATTTAATTGAGGAGACATGGAAATTTTTTCCCTAAATGGGAATTGATCTCGGTAAGCTCGGGAGATCTTAAATTTATTTATGGAATGGGCATTAATGAGTGTTGGACACTCTATGAATTATGCTTGGCTTAGGGCAAGAGTTTTGGTGATTTAAATGGTGGAAATTAAAGTTGAGGGACTCAATTGCTCAAAGGAAAAGTTTGTGGGAGGACTCAATTGAACAATTGGAGAAAGGTGGAGGGCTAAAGGAGGGATTTGACCATTTTGCATGGCATTTTAAGCCATGGCCGGCCATCCCATTTAAATGAATTTAAAATTTGCCACATAAGCCTCCACTCACATTATTTAAATTGCCCACATTTTGACCCCACCACTTGCCATAAACAAATATTTTGCCCATCATTTTTTACTAGTCTTTGTCTCCCACTTTACATTATTTTATTTCTCCTCACCATCACTTGTCAAATCAATTCTTTAATGAGCATTTGACTATTCTCCCATCCATTTGAATCAAAAATTCGGCCATACCACAAAAATTAAACAAAATGGTGCCTTGGAGGAAGCAAATGGATTTGTTTATTGGGTTTTCTTTTCTTGATGGGACACCACCTTCTTTTGTCCAAAAGGATTATTAGCATTTGACTAGCTTCCTCCCATTTTGAATTAGTGTTGACCGGCCATAACACATTTAGCCACATTTGGCTTGCATTTGGTTTGCGTTTCTCCTCATTTGCTAGCATAATGGCCGCCCATCATCATTTCATTCTCATTTTCACACACATCTCTCTCTCTCTAAGCCAAGGATGCTCTCCCTTCTCTCTAGAACTCACACATTTGGCCATGAGAGTTCTTCCAAGCTCTCATCTTCTTCCTTCATTCTAGCATTCGGCCATGGCTAGATAATACCATTTCTTACACATGCAAACACGTTTCCTTTATGATTTCATGCTTCTAAACCCATCTAAACATGAATCAAGCAAGATGTTCAAGAAATCCCACTTGAAGTTTCGGCCATATGGAGGAATTAGTGTTCTTGAACTCATGAGCTCATGAGCATGCATGGCCTAGGCCATGAGGAGCAAGAAATGAAGAAGAACATCAAGAAACAAAGACTTGAAGTTTCGGCCATGGAAGAACTTAGTGTTCTTGAGCTTCACACATGAGCTCATGGACATGCATGGCATTTCTAAGCCATGAGGAGCAAGAAAAATGAAGGAGAACATCAAGGAAGAACAAGCTCAAGATTCGGCCATAAACAAGGTTGTAAGTGAATCATGTTTTCATTGATGATTTCATGTGTTTTGAGCTAGATATTACTCTCTAATGCTTTGGATATGCTGGATTTTTGCAAGGAAAATCAAGTGAAGATTCGGCCATGGAGGATCCATAGTGCTCTTGGACTCAACTTGAGAGTTCAAGGCATGCATGGCACTTTTAAGCCATAAAAAGCAAAGAAATGGAGGAGAACTCCAAGAAAAGCATGGATGGAACTTTCGGCCATGAATGTTCATGGTGTTTGGAGGCATGAAACCAAGTGTTCTTGGTGCCTCGAGGCTTGTATGACCATTCCAAGCAAGGAAACAAGCAAAAGATACAAGGAAAAGCAAGATGTATTTTCGGCCAAATGGGTATTTTTGGCATGCAAGCTTGAAACCAAGTGTTCTCGGTAGTGAAGATGTTCTTGTGAGTGTACAAGACAATGGCCAAAAGTTGGATGCAAAAAGGATAAATTTTGTAAGCCATGGGAGCACTAGAAGATTCGGCCATGTTGTAGATTTAATGTCTTGGCATGTTAGCCATGTGGAGCCAAGTGTTCTTGGCATATTTTTTTGAGTCCTAGAAGACTTGTAAAGCAAAAATCACAAAGAAGAAATGGAGAATGCATTCGGCCATAGTGCCAATTTTTGGTGGTTGTGTGTGTAACCATGTGTTCATGGTATCTAGGTGTTCATAGTAAAAATATGAAGCCAAAATGGTAAAGAAAAGTGATGATAGATTCGGCCATAATGACAAGTTGGTGAAAAATTGGTGTTAGCCAAGTGTTCTTGGCATAAATGAGTCCTTAGAAAACTTATGGGACTAAATTGAGCAAAAGAAAGAAGTAATGGGGCTAATTGGGCCAAGAGTTAAATTTGAAGGCCCAAATTGAAAACCAAGTATTCTTGGTCCAGAAACTCTTAAATGGGCTATTTTGGGCCATAATGGTATTATTGGCAAATGGGCTAAATCCTGAAAAGGTTAATATAGGCCCAAATCCTGGAGAAGTTAAATGGGCCAAATCCTGAAAAGGTAAAATTGGGCCTAAATGTAAGTTGGGCCAAGTCCAGAGAAAAGAATTTAAAAGGCCAAGTGGGCCTGAGGAATTAAAAGGCCAAGTGGGCCTGAGTTCCAGAGAAGGCCAGTTGGGCCTGAGTTCCTGGAAAGGCAGGCCTGGATTAATAAAAGGCCAAGTGGGCCTGAGAAAATAAACAGGCCAAATGGGCCTGAGTTCTAGAGAAGGCCAGTTGGGCCTGAGTTCCTGGAAAGGCCAAGTTGGGCCAAAATTCTAGAAAAGGCCAAGTGGGCCTGAACTCCAGAAAAGTGCAAATTGGGCCTGGATTTCCAGGAAAAGGCCAATGTAGGCCTGAGTTCACAGAAAGGCTAAGTGAGCCTTTACCTCCTTAAGTGAGGTTGAGTAAGTTAAACCAAGTGTGCTTGGTAAATTATGGTTCTCATGTTTAATAGAAAGCAATTAAGTAACTTGTTAGTATTTTGGGCTTTATAGGTCCATTATGGAAAAGATAAGTTCCAACAACAAACAAAGCAAAGCAAGGCAAAGACAATGAGCAAAAGGTTACACAAATGGTGGTAAGAATCGCTATACTCACTCTCTGCATGGTATATTTTCAATGATCTTTCATTGTGAGTATTAGTGCCCCTATGTGATGGTCAAAGAACCAAGTGACCATAGGTGTGCATGGCAGGGCTATGTGGTTGTTACTTTTTGTGAGGACTCATGATACTTTCTTAGTTGGATATTTGGGCACATAAGTGCATATTGGGCAAGGTATTGTTGCTTTGGCAATTATGGTTTACTCATGAGTAATTAGCAAGAATTTAGGGCTGGGGATTGAGTTTGGCCACCTCAATTCCTAAGCTAAGGAGCGCTCAGTTGGTTATAGAAATAAATGGCATGCCGGGATTAGTTACATGGTTTATGCTAATGCTTGCGGATGCCAAACGGTGACATGGAACAGTTTGTACGAGGATAGTGTTGTGTGTGTTGAGTTGCGTGCTTCTCTGAACCGTTGTTGTTTGTGCATGCTGACCCATAATATTATTGTTATTGTTATTGTGCTATATCTTGTGTTTTCTTTATTTTAGTGTTTTCCTTTGCAGGAACAGGATTATTTGCCATGATATTCTTGGCATGAATTTATTTGCCATGGTATTCTTGGCATGGGATTTAATTGCCATGACATGCTTGGCACAAGTTTAGGCTTTGGAAGCCATATGATGACTTTGAAAGTCATGAGTATTTACCTCACTAGGCATTGGATGCCGTCGGGATTCTTACTGAGTTTTATAACTCACCCGCCCTGTTATACCTTTTTCAGGAAAAAGATGGCTTGATGGATCAAGCGTAGAGTACCAGAGCACTCCTTACATTGTGCTAAAGGGTTGGGTATGAGTATAGTGTTGCTCAATTTATTCATTTGACTCTAAGTGACTTATGTGGTATAGATTGCTTGTGAATCAAGCTAATGGTTTGGACTTCCTTGTGCAGGCATATGGAGTTTAGAAGTTGTGGGAACAAGGTCTATTAAGCTGGAATGCGTTCCAGGTTATTATGAGTCGAGGTTGGGTAGTATGAGGGCGTGGTCTGTAAAACCTGAACCTGGCTAATTAGAGACATATAGCATCCTTGGTACGTTTTCCAAGTAAATGATGCTTGTTTGTTGCCATTATGATAGCGATTATCTTTGGATGATTTTTGATGGAATGCCATGATGGATATTCATGTTATGTGCACTAGACCTGGCTGATGCTCATGGATATATATATAAATGTGGTTTTCAAAGTTGAAAATGAGATGGGCTTCTTGGTTGCCATGCATTGGATTAGTACACTTGATGGACACACATTCTATGCACTTAATGGATTAAGTGTATGCTTTACTTGTATTACAAGTGTAATTAGTTGAGTATGTGCATCTAAGGAAAGATTTCCAGTGAATCTGGATATGCATGGATATTGTTGCCTAGTTGTTGAGATGGCATCTAAAGACTTGCTGATTATGTGTGTAACTGGCTAGAGGTAAAGTCCATAAATGGAACACTAGAATTCCACATAGGTATTAGCTTGTTCCTGAAGAGCACCCTGACAACACATTGAAAGTATTTAAGTAACAAGCTAGTACCAGAATAGATCCTAGACTCACGCCGTAGGTGCTCGGTTTGTTTGATAAAGCCCCTTCTGATTGAATAACTTCCACTGCAAGCTTTGGTATTTAGGCCCAGATGGGCCAGGGGCAGTAGTGGGCGTGACACAGACCGCTAGGAAGTCATTGAAGGTTCTCCAGTCAGTTCATTCTAGCTATCATGCTATCCTGACTGGGTCTTTGGTGCAGGGTAATGACATGGAGGACATCAACAAGAATTGACATGCTAGTTCTCACCCTTTTCTAATAATGTAGTTGGTTTTTATCTTCAGATTTACTCGAATTATGCCTCGGTTGTTGTTTTTCTTGAAGACTGATGACTTTTCTTTTTATCTTTTAACACCTTACATCTTCTTGACTTTGTTTTCCACCTCTGGGCTCTTTATATTGTGTTTACCTTATCTTAAGGTGTGCATTTTCCTATGCGACACTATGTCTTGAATGTACTTTGTCTTATTGGTAATATTTTTTTAGGACATTAACATTCCACGTTCGTGGTACTTCCATACCATCTAAGTGCTTAAGTTTATATATATGCCCCTTTTCCAGTGACTTTTTTTATAACATAAGGTCCCTCCCATCATGGATTGAACTTTCCTCTGTTCAATTCTTGCCGAAAGACTTCTGCTTGTTGCAACACTAAGTCTCCCACCCGGAAGTGTCTTGGTTTGATCTTTGAGTCATAATACTTAGCCACTCTTTCTTTATAAACCAAAGTCCTTACTTCAGCAGCCTCCCTGACCTAATCCAGCACATCTAGGTTGGTCTTTAGCTCTTCATCATTGGTCTCTTCATTGAAATAAAGAACTCTATAGCTAGGGAGGCCGATTTCCACTGGTACTATAGCCTCAGTGTCATATGTTAAACAGAAGGCATTTCTCTTGTAGAAGTCTTATATGTTGTTCGGTGAGCCAAAGGACTTTCGGGATCAAATCAACCCACGCTCCAAGGACTTGATCTAGCTTCTTCTTTAAAGCTTCAAGAATGGATCTGTTGGCAAATTCCATAAGGTCATTAGACTGTGGCCTCACTACCGAGGTTTTACAATGGATCATATTTAGTTCGTCTAGGAACTTAAAGAACTTCTTTCCTGTTAATTGTGTGCCATTGTCAGTGACAATCTTTTGTAGGATGCCAAATCTACATATTATTTGTTACCATACAAAGTCCTTTGTCTCCTGCTCTCTGATTTTTGCTAAGGGTTTCACCTTAACCCACTTAATGAAGTAATCAATTACAACCATTAAGTATTTCCTCCCCCCTGAGGTAGGCATAAATGGTCCAAGGATGTCCATCCCTCATTTTGCAAAGGGAATGGCATAGTAATTTGAGTCATTTGTTCCCCATGTTTTTTTGATACTGTGTCAAACCTTTGACATTTGTCACATTTCTTGACAAACTTGGCTGCGTCATCTGCTAACGTAGTCATCTTGCATCAGTTTTCCCCACCCTTTCCTCACCTTCAACTTACCTAGACTCACTTTCTGAAAGATGAACAAAGTTACCTAGGTCGGCAATAATTACCACATGTAATGTAATTGAAACCCTAAAAGGAATATCAAAAAACTCAAAAGGGCTTGCCTCGACACCAGTAACAAAGTTCGTATAAATGACTCCCACAACTTCGGTAGGGCTTCCCAACTTCCTCCCACTACTACTATCTAAAAAAATAACTTATCAAATAAAGAAGACATACCTACTTGAAGAAATAAGAACCACCAGATGAGGAGAGAGGCAGAGCCAAAAACAAAGGATTCAAAGAAAGGCTCCAAAGTTTTCAATAGGCAAGATGAAGAATGAAGGGAACTCCCCTCACCTTTTGTAGAGAAAAAGGGTAGTGGAACGTTTGCCTAAGTCATTAATGCCTTGGAAAGCTTTAAGTGGCACAGTATTCAAATATAACACTGATAATAGAAGGATACAAAGGTGTCAAGCATGTTGGAAGGGACAAGGCCAACAAGGCACACGCTAAGGGATTAAGACACAATTGAAACAAAGAGTAACGCAAGGAAACAAGGTAAATGGGATAGTGGAATTAAGACAATTAGAAGGGCCATTGAGACAGAGAAAATGGGAAGAAGACAAACGATGGTAACAAGTACATGTCGACAATGGGAGATAACGGTAGAAGGCTAGTAATGAGGAACGACGGTACAAAACTTCATAGGCCTAGTTACAAACGGCGGTAGCTAGCCAATTAAGAAAGAAAGGGCCAAAAGAAAGATAGTCGAAAATAACCCATATCACAAGACGACAGCAAATACAAAAGAGAATTAAGGGAGATACGAATGACGGTAGGAAAAAAAGAAAGAAGAAGAGTGCCATGGAAAAAGACGGCGGCAGCAGCGAGAAGAAAGAAAAAAGATTCATGAAGAAGACGACGGTAGTAGCAAAAAGGAAAATAAAAGAAAGAGGAGATGCTGAGGACGGCGGTAGTAGCAAAAAGAAAGAAGAAATGTCGAGGAAGAGAACGGCGGTACTAGAAGAAAGTTAAAACAAAAAAGCAGTGAAGAAGTCAGCGGTATATATGTATATTGCGGAAGAAGTCGACGGTATATGTATATTGCGCCAAAACTTGGAAACGGCAGTATATATGTTGCTCCAAGCCTTAAAACGGCGGTACATCCACCATATGGCATGCTTGTCATGCTTAAGAAAGAAGAAAATAAAAAGAAGGAAACAAGAAAGAAAAAGCATGCATTGGGAGTTGGCGGTAGATCCGTAAAGTAGCATGCTACCCATGCTTCTCAAAATCATTTCAGAAGGACGACGGTATACATCTAATTTGGAGAAGAAAAGATGGTAAATATATGAAACAAGGATTGGAAACGGCGGTAGGCACAATATGAAACAAGGCAAGGAGACGACGGTAGCCCCAATGTGGAATAGAGTTAGAAGACGGCGGTGGGTAGAGTGGTACGCCAAATAAAAGTGGGATGCCCGCCTTGCGTTAGACGTAGATCAGCCAAACATGTGCCAGCTATATTTTTCAAAACATTATTTCCAAAAATGTACCTTGTCAAAAATAATTCCATAAAAGGAACACTCTGATAATATTTCCAAAATGGAGGCACTTCTAAAAATATCATTATTTGCCTACTTTTTTACCAAGTGGCCTAAAAAATATTAATTTTTTTTCCTCAAAACCTGTGGAGGTATGATAAAATTAAATATAGTCTCTACTAGAGCTCGGATGTGCCTTGTTGAGGCTAGAGAGCAAATAGTGTACTCATATCCAAGAATTTGGGGCCATTGTTTTTTTTTTTTTATAACAGAGCCTATCAAGAGTTTTAGGCTCAATCAAGCCTAATCGAGCCCAATAACCCTATACACTGTAAAAATGGACCCACAAGGGTATAGGTGTCCAAAATCTAACAGCAGTCTAGGAAGCAACAGCGTCATCTAACGGTCCTAAACTCACAAGATACAAAATCCCAAAAATATATATAAAAGCATTTATTATCATTTATCACGTATGATATCATTATCTTTAATACTTACACCCCTACTAGAATTTCTACTAACTTGAACATCGAAGTATCTTCTGCAAGTCTCCACGCTCTTCTGCCCAGAGTGTACTCATGTGAAGAATCTCATTCAATAGCATTAAGACCATGTACCAAAGTTAGTGCATCATCAAATACCTTCACAAATAGCAAGAACTTTAGCAACATTTGAATCTGCGGTGCCAATTGGAATGGAAAAGAGAGCAAGAACAGTACTAGTGTGATTTCAGAGAATACCTCCAACCGCTGCCCTTCCAAAGGATTAGCCGAGGAAAAATGAGTTATTTCCGCTTTAGCCACTTGAATTTTTTATATTCGTTAGCATCAAACGATGACATCTTCTTCTGGAAATCCTAGTTATTCTTAATGTGATATTCGGAATCTCATTGCTATTACTCAAACAAAAATGAAATGTTATATGAAATAGAAATATATAATAAATATTTAGATGTACTAAATTCAAATAAATAAAATAGAAATGGAATTCTAACTATTTGAATCTTAATGTCCTAATATAGTTAAAAATAATAATATGTTAATTTATTAATAATTATCACTTTTGCTATTAATTGGTTTAGTAAAGGAATTTGAAAAACAAAATGCTCTGGAAAGAGTATACGATCTATCTTTGACCAAAAGAATGAAAATTTCGGATGAAAAATTCGTATATAGTTGAATGGTATATTATTATTATTATTATTATTATTATTTATCAAGACGCAGGTCAATTCCCCACTACCCAATTAAGGTACATTTCATAGGTTATGTTTTTGTAGAAGCCAAATAAAAATGTTTGATTTTAATTGTTAAACTATTAAAATCATTTCATTTTGGTCTCCTGGATTCCATACTCGAAGTAACTAACATCAATTTTTAAAATCCTAATTGAAATTGTATCCACTAACTTTCTTATTGAAATTGTATCCACTAGCTTTCTTACTTTCTTCTAGTAAATTTAAAACGTGTTGTAATTAGATACAATTTAAATTATCAAATATTTTTTTTATAAATCAGGTCAATTCTATTAAGAAAGGATTGTACATTAACCGCTAAAAACTTTGTACCAAACTGTCTAAATTATAACTTCAAAAATTGATACTATACAGTCATTCTAAATTAACGGGTTGTATCCTGTGAGGGATTAAAACAAAGCATTTTTAATATATTAAAAACCAAGCTAGGACTGTTAAAGAGCCCAAGCAGCGAAGATACCCAGATTTTCTGTAATAAACTATGGCCGAGCATTTTATAAACGGTGCACAACAAAATTCGAATGCCCACTCAAAGAATTAGGGAAGCATGATGTACAACAAACCTTGGTGCTAACTCAAATGAGTAGCAATTTCACTCACACTGACCCTACACAAAATAATTCCAATGACGACGCTCACTTGTGGTGAATGGTGATCCACAATCAAAGAATGTGTCTGTACAGGGAAGATCTCTAAGACTCCAGTGGTACAGCTGAATCAAGCCTCACACGGTTGAGCCTGACCGTCCCAAGAATGTACTCAGGCAATTCCTCTTGCTCTTTTGCCTGCAAGTACATATGGTGATGATGTTTAACTCCTGGTGCTCGCATTCGGAGCAGCAATGTGGAACAACTCAACTCCAGATGAGACATCTAAGGTATTTGGAACCTCAACAATGGTACCGACTACTGAGCACTTCTTGTTCATAAATTTTGAAGCCACAACAGCACAAGACTCATTTTGAGTTTCAGAGCTAAAGACGGGCGAGATATGTCTTCAAGACTCCATAAAAGAATTCAAGACTCCATAAAAGATTCTTAGACAGATACGAAAACCCATAGAAAGCACAAACCTCTATCAAGATTGCTAGATCAACAACCAAACTCGTGACATATCCAAGAACAAGGCCTATGACACTTCTTGCAACGGATGACGATCCAATATCCACATCGATCTGCCAATACAAAGAAACGACATATAAAATAAGTTGAATATAGAACAGTAAAGCATACCATGAGTACCAAAATAAGTGACATGTTGTCATTGCGCCCTGAGCTCAAATGTATTCCCGTTTAGATATTAACATGAAACCATAAATATTTCCTGTAAATTTAGTCAATAGATATACTACAGCCTCTTCAACATAGTTTTTCACTCTGGACAAATTGTCTAGTCTCATAGTCTGGCCTCGCTATGGGCTCAAATATATATCTCTGTGCAGTCCGAAATTGCATTATATACCATTCAGCACTTCCATTTTATGTGCTGCTTGAAATTACCTTTTCCGCGAGAAAGAATGTAGTAAGAAGACAGTCTAACAAAAGCTCAAACATTAATTGTAGAAATTGGAGGTTTCTTTACTATTTTAGCTCAGATTATTTCTTTCACAAAATCTAGGTGAAAAAAAGTAGAGATTGATCCACCAGCCAAAATCACTCTACTGACTATAAACATACTGGTCATGTGAACCAGTTGATCTAACTCTGTCCACATGAACTGCATGTCTTCCGAACATATTGAAATGACAAAACTGTCTTATTTGCGAAAGAAATATACATTTCTCAAAGGAAACGTCAACTTTTAATTTATATTTTATTGACAACAGCTACAGTTTGCATAAACCACAAGGATTATACATGACTATTCTGAGAACCTGGCATACAAATACATAATATCGTGCAAGAAAGACAGCATCTAGGAATAAGCTAGTAAGCAGCTATAGCACCTGAAATATGATCTAAAGCCACTTATGGCCAAGCTGAATATAAATGCCAATTTCAAATCCAATCCTAAAATTTGAGGATTACTAAATTCTTTTGAAACAAACTGGCGGATTCTATCTTCAAAACCCACCAATTCATTATGTGAGTAACATGTGCACTAATTACACTATTGAAAGTATTATCCAACTACAAGTTCAAATAAGCATATCAACTCAAGAGTATCTCTGGAATGGCTGCTATAATTGGTACCATGTTCCACAACAGATAAATTCCAGCCAACATATTTCATCAAGAGACCAAAAGAATTTACAAGAAAATTCAATATATGTGGGCCATATATCCTTACATTTTGTACCGAGTTCGCTAAACGCAAAACACCTATTGGAAATAGGGGAGTCCACACCACAATATTAAGCACTAACAAACCTTCTGACTTAAAAATATGGGACAACACCATTAAAAATGCCCCTCAAATGCAAGCCGATGAGACAAATTAACAATAGGTGGAAAGGCCTCACCAGTCATCACAACAAAGCACTACAAAACCCTAGACTTAAACAATGTTGAATAACACAATTAATAGCTTTCAAGTGTTAGCATCTGTAGATATCCTGTAGATATCCTGTCTCACATAAATTAGGCCATGATATTCCAGTATTCCAACAAACAAGAGCCTGAGCTCACACTGCAACAACCTAGATATTAAATATCCAAACTGTTCATTGCTAAATGCTCTGCTATATAGCAGTATTCATAGAATAGTGAGGATATAAATAATAGGACCACTTCTGGTGCGGAAAATAGAAACAGGAGTATATTTACCTCCAGATAGTTCTCTTCTCTAAAATATTTGCAAGTTACAGCTTTCCCTAGTAAGCAGGCTTTTGTTCCAACTGCACGCTTAACCATCCAATAACCCTGTTTTGAACAAACTTATCCATTAGCTTTCACAGTCATAAGGGAAAAAAACTCAAATTAGAGTAACTCCATGACTCAGGACTTCATACTTGGACAATGCTTGGGATCAGTTTAAACCTTGAGTCACGAAACACATCTGTTCCGTCAACAAATTTACCCAGCAAAGAAGTTTTATTCACCGGTCGGTCTGCAGCATAGTAGAGGACCAAACTATAGTTTGGTTTAGCAGGAACCTGAAAGAAAGGTCCATGAGATGTTAAAATGTTACTGCAGGCATGCATAACAGGTTCTCTTACGAAAAGGTGGGGTTATCTAGAAGAGTTTCTGTTATTTGAAGGCACATATGCATAAGCTATGTAGGTTCCAAAGGCACAAAATGCACTAACAATTTATAGACATATAAAAGTCAATAAAACCAACTAAATCTCGGAAATTACTTAATCAAATAACCAAAATTATATGCTAAGAAGGTGTGTATGTTGGATCAATTTTGATGCATGACTACCCATGCCCATGCACTGCAACTTCATGTTTTGCATATTGCACCACTACACCTAGTCAATGTGACCATACGCATATCACTGAAACTAGTCTACTAGCTTATACAAGTATGTAAACACCTAATTGCTATATTATATATACAAAAGGAATCTCTTTAAAGTAAAATAAAAAAAGGGCTCTTAATAACCATGATTCTTTGGGCTTTTACAACGAGCTTGGAAAGTGCTTAAGTCCCACCCTTCTGAATTTTATGAGTTCTATCGATGAAGCTTCTCATCATGTTATTGGTTATCATTTAAGAGCACCTGATAAAAGTTGTCAAGTGTTTCAAAGTTTGCAGATTTGTTCTAGTTTGAACACCATGAAAATTTCCATCCTCATTAATTATAAAAAGGAACATAAAATGCTTGTTTTTGAGAAACGAAAGAATAAAATTTTGACATAAATGGTCAACGCTATGTTACTCTGATCTGGTTTTTCGTTGAATTTTAAGGGAAATGATTGATGGTTGGATCCAACTACTTTAAAGAAAATGGCAATATTATCGATGACAATAATTACTTACGTAATCAGCATGAGGTGGCATGAATACTCTTAGCTATCTATAGGGTTGTTTGCTCATCTTGATATTCCACATACTAGAGAACACCAAAGGTCCCTAGCAGGAGAAATTACATCTATGCAAGTATTCCATATTTGTCAAAGCATACTGACTAGATAAAAAATGGTGGGTGTAATCCTGATGGTGCGTGAGAGTTACTTTCCCCTTTGAAATATTATCATGATAATGATTGTCTTCTCTATCTATTGCAAGTCTTCATGCTCGAGGTTGCATTAGTTACTAGATATACATTGATATTTATATCAGCAGGTGCTACTTTTTGGGAATCCAAGCAGTTGATTTCTATAGCACATTTCTAGTTGAAGTATGGATCATTATTTTATCGTCAATTAGAGAGGCTAAGTTGATGCTGTATGTCACTTGTGATATTCCAAGATTCGAGTAAAGCTATATTTGCTCTATATGTTGTAGTTTGGCAATATTGAAAAAGACTCAGAACTAGATCTGCTATGCAAAATCTCCATCTATTCCTTAAAAGGCATGCTCATATACTAGAGCTAGATGAGTGTCTCTTCTGAAATTTTTGTGGTTACCACGTGAAATCTGAGGGAAGTCTGGCTGATCCTCTATATAAAAGCATTAGTAGAGATCTGATCTCATTGACAACAATAAGATGTGTCTAAAATTATCTAATTGAAGCATTACATGGTGGCAACCCAACCTGTTGAGCATTGACAGGTTTAAAGGTGCCCAATTTGAGATGCATTGCAGAAGCAAAAGCAGAAAGTCCTTCGTGATATAACTTATGTCCGTCCCATATTTTGAGGATGAGAGACTACAGACTTGTTGTTTGGAGTCAAACAGTAAATGCTCTAGATAGACTTAACTAGTGAAGAGTTGAGGCTTGTCACTTCACATGTGACAAAAATGGCCTCTAAAGCACTTAGAGAAATTGAAACTGAGCACAATCCTTAAATGTGGTAGCCTGAAAAGTAAACAAGATCTTAAGAGGAATGTGTAACATCCCTCAATTTCGGGTTTTCACTTGGTTCCTTTCAGATTCAGTTTAAGTCAATGTATACAAAACAGATCATCGGTTGAACCAGGCGCTGGGCCAAGAGAAAGAGCATGACTGGCCCACTTATTAATCGACCATGGTAGGGCTGGGTCAGACTTGGCCTAATGTAAATAATATTTAGAATTTAAATCGTACATAGCAGAATACAGGTAATATCAAAACATATTGGGATAACAGCAATGTTGCATATTGCCTAGATGTTAGCAGTTGTATGTGGTTGAATGCGGCCCCATTAACTCTTGTTCTTAGAGTGGGATAGCCGTGTCAGTTTGAAGGTTTACCTAAGGGCATGAAATAAACATAAAGCAATAAATTGTTTTCTAAACTTATTTTTGAAAAAATAAGAAACTTTCAATGGATGACACATGTTTTGCTGCTTACATGTGCATATATGTATTGATTTATTAACTTTTGAAAAAATAGTTTTTTTCCATAAAAGGTGAGCTATTGTGCCGTCCAGGTCAATGGGCCTCCCTTGTCAGGCCCATAACAAGCCCAGAAAGTAGCGAACTGGGCCAGGCATACCCAGGCCATGCTTTGACCTGGTCGTGCCTAGGTCTGACCCAGGACAGGCTAATTCAGCCCAGCCCAATGCCCACCTCTAACAGATACCATGTCCAATGTGGGAGATTTTCCAGTTAAGTTCCTAACTGGACCAGATGTTTAAAATGCGGGAAGGTTCAAGCACAAGTACCTTTTCTTGTACACACTACTTTCCTAGATGCTCAGTAAGTGAAGTTGAAGTCCTTGATCTAAATAAAGTAGGGGTTGAAGGAAATGATTTAGACAAAAAAAATAGAAACCTAATGATACAGCATATATATAAGGTCTTGCATTTATTTTCATGCATGACCATTCACATTTCTGCATTTGTCTCTAGACATTTTGCATATTCATGCATGACTGCGCCAAGCCAATGTGCTCATGCATGTGTCAGTGAACCAGTCTTGTAGCTTATACAAGTACGTATAGAGTAGATCCTATATATACTAACATAATCAGACGAAAGCTAGAAGAAGAAAATGAATCAGAGTTACTAAAATCTCTAAGCGTTTAGAAAGAGATTGATAAGTGCTTAGTCCATATCAGTTAGAATAGTATTGTGAGAGAACATCATCAAATCCAGGTGAAGTTGAGTCCTAGAGATAAAAGTGGGGAGTTCCCTCGAACATTTGCAGGCTTTGACCATTTCAAGAAGCACCTAGTCACCTCTAAGAAAGATTTGATCAAATGAAAAGAAATTCCAACCCTCAAAACTTGGCAAGGATTAGAAGTGGTATTTTCCTCATATATATATTTTTTAATTTACTTTTTTCAACAAGGAAGGGAGAGTGGTTTGCCCTGATCTTGCCACCTAGGAAAATTCTCAAAGTCACTATAAAACACTAACTGAAATAGCAAAGACTGTACTAACCCGGAACCCAACTTGAGCAAAAAACTTGTTAGCGCCCAAAATCCAAAATGACTTGCAATTATAACTCCAGAAAACCAACAAAAAAAAACTAGGAAACTTGATCCGTCCAAAATGATCAAGTAACCAAATGATTAGATCCCAAACCCACATACACTTGACTCACCACCCAAAGTAACAACAGTCCGGTGATCTGGCACTCAAAACCCAGAGCACTGAAAGCCAAACAGCAGAATCATGATGAACAGAAATGTAAACGATCTCAAACAGAAAAAGGCCAAGCCACACATCACTTACCAAAACTCACTCTGCTTCACTTTATTCCCCATCTCCAAAACCCAAACTACTACTGTTGTCCACAAGTTTTTTTGATAAAACATAATTTGAAACTCCAAATGAGTTTGCAATCAACACCCTCACAGGAACTATATCACTTCATTGTAACCCTTATGTACAGAGCTCAATGAGGGGAAAACACACAAGAACAACAACCATCTAGATAGATACCTGGAGATTGATAACAAGGATGAAAGGCAGCCTTTTTGCAGCTTCTGACTGAAGTAAAAATTAAAAAAAAAATTAGCATATAGCCTTCCAAGTAATGCAGAATCAAAATGAAAAACAGTTATAAGTGCATGAAGCATTTTAGTGAATCTCATGTTGTTGAAAACTAGTTAATTACCTGAACCAAGCACTTTGGATGTGATGCAACCCTGTCAATGACTTTGTCAACTTTAAACCAATCGACAGCTATGAGCTTGAGGAGGGGATCTCCACCAGTTATCTGAGAAAAATAACCATTCACTTAATATCATGATACATCAGCATGACAAACTAATGTGATTGTAACAAGGAAACTCACCTTTGTACTATCTTTTAAGTAAGTCTGGCCTCTTATCATGAATCCAGAGCCATTAGGAGATGACCAACAGTTAGCCTCCATATCATTCTTTGCTTTGTGTAAAGAGCCACTGAATTGGTTTAGATCAACATCAGTTGGAGCCACACTGGAATCTAACTCTTTATCTGTATCTGCAGCTGTACCCAAGTTAACATAATGCTTCAGTAACTAGTTCACATACTAACAAAAATGTGTTCAAGCAGCAAGTAGCTGTCATTTATTACACACAACAAAATAAGAGGAAAAAACAACAGCAAAGAAATTCAAGTCTTCTAATCACAGTTCTAAGACATCAATCATACATGTAAAATATCTTAGTAGTGAGCGTAAAGAAAAGTTGGTATCAACATGTCAATACAGCTTATTAGAACATAATTCGAACTTATTCATGCCTCATCCATAAACCATGAATCTAAAACGATGTCATATCACATACTAGCAGAACATCTCCTTCATGGATCACAAACAAAAAATTTATGGATTGCACCAAATAATAATTTGGTAATCAAGAGAAATCTCAAAACATAATTAGAGTGTGATGAAACATATCCACACGAACGTGGAAAGAAACAAAGCAAGCGAAAACCTGAAGCTCGTTTCAAAGCTAAGCTTGCAATGGCCCAAGATACATTCTTCAGCTTCACTTTCACCTCCTGATAAAGATAGGCACCAAAGAATCTATATCAATTGTCTAGTATTTCAGATCTAACAGTATTATAATTCAATGTTTGTAATTCAGAGTATGACAACCGAACTCCTCTCATTTCTCTTTTCCTTCTATTCATTCCTGGGCAGGACTGATAGTAGGGTGGGCAAAAGGTGGTTGCTTTAACTGAGTTTCAATGTAGAGGTCATACCTTCTTGCCATCTTCATCTTCAATCTCTTCATCTTCTGAAGAAGATGAAGAATCAGCAGCAACGGCATCATAAAACTCATCCTTCACTTCTTCATCCTCAAATTCACCACTGGACACAGAAAATTTGGAGAAATTTGACTGGATAACCATGGCAGAAGATTCACATTTAAGAGCTGGATTGGCCCCTATATATTCCTTTAAACCTATAGAAAGATTAACAAGGACAGTCAAGCATTAAAGCTAAGTTTGGAACATTCCCACAACTATGAGAAATACGTATATGAAAATGAATTTCACATCATTAAATGTCTTTAATTGATTCATGCTATTAAACAGTTTAAAATTGCTTTATCATTTTTATTCAAATTACTTGAAATTCATTCCTGTGAAGTAGAATAATTTTTGGGACCCATTTGCAAAGCACCAAAACATCAACACATCATCTATCATCCAATTCCAGGTAAAATCAAACATACTCCTCAGCCATATGGATTTTAGAGCTCAAATATTTTGCCCCTACCTCTTCCTGTCAAAACTGATTTAAGGGATTTTAGACGGCAGAATTCTTGCCCTGCCATTAGTGTCTATGCATCATGTTTTAAGGGATTCAACTAGAGTGAAATGATGCAATCAGTTACAAAAACATAAGATTACCCAAAGACTACTTTAAAATACTCAAAGCGTACAACACAGAGAACAACACCAGAACAAAAACTGAATCAAGATGGTTACCTAACATGAAACCATGCATGTGTGTGTGCATGTATAAGTCTCAGAAATCAGGTCTCAACTCTTTACAGCCTCAAATATTGCAGAAATGTAAATGTTTTCTCAAATTACAATATGAACATCAGATAGATAACAGCTATGAGCCATTAATTAAAGAACTGGAATTAAAAATCAAAAGAAATCAGTTTGATAACTCAACCTGCCACTTGGGACAGCAATGCATAAGGAATGGACTTTTCAAACTTTGAGCTGTTGTTTGTCTTCCATCCACACCAGCCATTAGAATGTATCTCTAACATTTGTGTCACAAGGCACTTTGCATTATTCGGACCCATGGATGCATTCAGACTTCTTATCTCCCAAGTAGATGCTACCATTAATTCACATACCCCAATGAAAGAAAAGTCAGAATAATATGCTTATAGATGGTTTCTGAAATCAAAATTTATAATAGGTAACATCAAAATGCAAAAACAATGTCATAAATGTTCCTTGAAATAAATTGTTAAAGAAGAACAATCATAAACAGTTTCTTAACAGTCATTTAATCATATATTAAATAATGTAAGGTTTGATAAGCAAGAGAACATCCACAAAGAGTAACGGCCTAAACAATAACAAATCTAACGAACTTGACAAGTAAAGGATTTCATATGCTGTAAAAAGAACCAAGTTTTTGGAAAGCAGAAGTTTCACTTTTCTCTTGTGAAAGATCTTTTCATTGCAGACTGATCAAAGGAAATAACAATATGCAGAAATTTTTGTCAACTTGCACTGAATTGCATACCATTAGATATCAGTATTATTTTGTAAGAACCTCTCATAGCAATGAGGAACATGTATTGATGGAAATGACCAGCAGGGTAATAAGGACGAGGGTTCTGATGGAGCACTTGATAAAAAGAAAAGGGCTATGAGATCTAAAATTTGGACAGCATTTACAAAAGTTACAGATGCGAAAGGGTTGACGGCAATCAAATGCAATTTTTGTGGTTTAACTTACTCTTGGCAAAAGAGTGGAACCACATCACATCTTGGCCGCTATATGAGTAGTTGTATTAAAAGGAAGCTCCATCTGAAGAAGCCAGGGCTTCTTAATTTTCAACCCAGTGATACAAAGGTTAGTGTTAACCTTCCAGCCCTTGCCCCAGCTATAGTAGACGGAAAAGATAATGGAAAAGGGTTAAATTGTTAACCGGAAGAAAAGTAGGCCTCTCAAGAAGGGAAGACTTGAGTGATAGGGTTAACTGAACTGCACACATGCAAGAAAGCCAAGTTTCAATCCTGGCATTAAACCAAAATTATGAACACTTGTCACCTTCTTCTAACCTGTATGCAAAACCAGACTTTGGCCTGGGTTGATTATCTGTTTCAGTTCAAAACAGAGCAAGAGAAGAGGGACAGACTCGGCAAGGAGAGAAATTGCGCAATCAAGGAGGATTTCTCAAGAAATTGGCTCAGATTAACCAAGAATCAGGAGTAGCTTCATCAGCAAGGCAGTCCGAAGCTTCCCAGAGCTGAATCACCATCAACCCAAGCGAATTGGTAAGGGTTTAGCTGGTTTTAGTGATCTTCCTTGATCATGAGTGGTTAGTGTTAGATTGCCCGATTGTTTAATTGAGGCCATGAGGGATCACTTAGAGTTAAAGGAACTCATGTGCTCGTTGCTAGGAAGGGTAATTGTGGGCAATGGGGAGGAGCTTGGCTCTGTACTGAGTGTAATGTGAGTGATAAGCCAGCTTAGTGAAGGTATGCAAGTTGTATAAGGCTCTAAGCATTGACATTCTACCATCTGGGGACTGATTTCTGGAAACAACTGATCGATGCAATTCTGCTATTATGTTTTTGGTCATCCCCTGTGCTAGATAGGAGGTTCATCAGACTTCTTTATTTATATATCTCAGTAAGTAGCTGGCTTGTAAAACAACAAAAGATAAGGCTCATAACTAACAGCAGACCAAATTCCTGCCAATGCTCTGAAATGAACCATGCAGCAGCACACTAGAGCCTTGAGTACTGTTTTAAGTGATCACTGCATATATCAAAGCTTATATAAAATGTAAATTGACCTCTAAAACTTCCACTATGGGCTCAAAGTGGCAACACTTATATTTCCGAAGAACGTTATACATCACAATTAAGCAGATAAGAAAAAGAACTACAATATTACTTTGTTTTTTCTATTTCTTATTCAGGAGATGATGCTGCGTACTTTCTTTTTTTTCTCCATCAGTATAAAGAAAGAATGGCAATTATAGGAGAAAGAATAGCAACAAAGCAGTCTTACAGAGGCCTACCCAGCCTTAAGGATCAAGGGGTCCTTGATATTCCTATGGTCTAGCACATAAACTTTCCAACTTGGGAAATGTAATTATGAATGTCTTACGATAAATTTCTGTGCGCCTGTATCCAGATTTTGGAGGCCGCATCTTGTGCACAGCTGGGAATTGCAAGATTGCTGCAAAAAAAATGCAGGGTTTAATCACACATCAAAGATCATTTCCAATTGACATCACACAACACTAGAAAAGAAGAGCCCTTAAACATTTCAGTTTCATTCTATCTATTTGTCTCAAACAGAACGAGATGCATGAGCTTGTTATGCTTGTAAAGCTTAAAACCGAAGTGAACTAGCATTTTAACAAACTGTTTCAGAAGCGAGGCTGTTTACGGAATGGTGAATGATATTCAAATAAACTTTGAAGCCAATGACATACGAGTTGCATAGCAGGTTTCTAGTGTGCATGATTACACGAGAACTAAATTAAAAAGGTGAGGCAAATACCTGCAACACTAAACAGAAAAATAAGTTCAAAACGTGGAGGGAAAATGAGAAACAGAAATAAAGTTTCAAGAGCAATTAAAACAACCTAGGCAAAATAAGCTAATTTTTCTTAGTCCTCTATCCTTCTTATAAATGAAAAAGGGGATAGAGTGCGAAACCTATGTAGGCGTCATGGACAGCAGACCTAAACTATAAGGGTAAAGTAATTTTACCACTAAACTTTTTTATGGCGGGTAAATTTGCCATTAACCTTTTCGAAAGATGCAAATTTCCCATCAATTTTTTTGTTTGGGAGCAAATCTGCCACCAGCCATTAAAATTGTTTAACATGGCAAACGTGAAAAAGAGAGAGAGAGAGAGATGCAAGTTTCAATTCCAAGTGTCCTTTACCTAACACCCTGGCCCCTAAGTTTGTGAATCTATTATTTTCACCATCGCCCTCGCTATAGGAAACCCCTGTACCTTTCACCACCCTCCAACCTTTTTGCCACCAACGTTACCTCCACTCTTCCACACATCCCGGCAGCACTCCTGGAAATGCCCCTTAAAATAAACCATGATCAAACAAGGTTTGATTGATACAAGTGGAACTAATTCCAAAGACACTGCAATTCTATAATAAGGACCAATGACATCAACGGTGGAGGGTTGCTCCACGATAATGAGTAAGATGAAAACAAGAAGGCTCAACAATGGGGGTGTGTGGTTAAACATAGAGTTTTGACTCATTTAGGTGTTGTAAAATATTTGGGTAGCTATAGGTTATGGAGAAAACTTTTAGGGACTAGTTTAAGAGTTTTTTCATAAAATATTCTCTGAACAAATGAAATATTCCTACCATTTAACAGCTAATGGCAAAATTGCCCACAACGAAAATGTTAATGGCCAATTTGCCTACAAAAAAAGTTTAGTGGCAAAAGTACTCCCCCCCTATAGCGTGGTGGCAAATTTGCCCCTTTTGCTTGAAAGAAATAGAGAAACTTATTCCTAACAACTCTCACAAATAAAGATATATTCCAATGATCCGAATAAATGCAACATATTTTAAAAAGATTCCAACAATAGATACACAACAATATTGACACAGATAGAATGAACCACTTGAATATCAAGCATATTTACTTTTGATCTAGTTCAGTGTGGCATCTTTATCCAAACTAAAAAATCGGATCATAAGCACACAAGCAAGATTTACTATTTTCACAATTATATCAATAAAGAAAGTTAACTCCAATAAATCCACATATCAAGGTAGCTATAGACTAGCTTACATATATCATTACATAAATCTAAAGCACAAGCCAACTTAGCATATATGAATTTGTGTGTGCACACCTCCTTGGTGCTTTTCTATTGCATTCTTTATTGTTAATAGCAGATGCATACACAGTTGGCCTCATGTTAAAATGTGTCCACGAAAAGGACATTATTGGTAATGCTAGTAAAATGAAGAATGTTCATATCTCAGATGGCAAGAGATGATATCAGTGCTCTTAAAAAGACCCCTAAATAAATACAAATTCATTTACAATAAGCAAGCACTGCAAACTAAATGAACTGATGAGATTTTCTTACTATATTCTCCATCTTGACCCCGAAACCATTGCCTGGTGAAGACAAAATCTCTCTTTGATTGCCATCTATAAAAAAGTCATGCCAAAAAAAAAATCAATTAAGGAAAGAGGCATAGAATACAAAGTCATCTTCCTTTGAAAAAGAATAACATAAAGGTGGATTCAATGACATAATTAGTCATTTCTCTACAATAGTACATCTACAAGCTCCACATGTTAAACTATGTTGTAACTCTATAACTATTTGAATGTACACCGTACAAATTATGTTGTAACCACATGCCAAAACTCCATGATACACAAGTAAAAAATTCAAGAAGAATACTATAAAGGCTCTCTTAGTGTTTCCTCTACATTGAATGTCGAGGTAAGTAAATCCCAAGTTATTTCCCTCAAATAAGTTTTATTACACAATGAAAGCAAGCTAAGGTTAAATGGAGTTCCAAAGTATAATGGGCACCTAAAGGGCAAAGAGGTCAAAATGATAATTTGAGCCCAAGTCAGTGGCATGACCGTAATTTCTATAAAATTATATTCATGCAAGTGTTTTGAGCTAATTGATTAAGATCATAAGTGTTTATAGCCATTTGAACCAAAAGCGAAAGTTAAGGATGAAAAATGCACTAAATGAGAAATTAAGCTATTATATCTTATAATAGCTTGAGTAATTTAAGGGCAAAGTGTTTGGGTAAGAAAATCCTTTCAATGGGACCAAGGAGTGTTGGTATAGGAAGAGTTTAAGTTGCTTAAGTGATTCAAAGTTAAATTTGAGGGCCAAGTTGTCAAATAGAAGAGAGGTTGGCTATGTAAGTGGAGGAAATGACACTATTCATCATCTCTCCCATTTGCCATTTTCGTGGCCCTCTCCTCCATAGCTCTGCACCTTCAAAGCTCCCATTCTAGCCAAAATTCTATGAAAATTGAATGTCCCAAAGCTATCCCAACAAGCCGTTGGCTCGTTTTTTGTGGATTCGATGCATTTAAAGTTGTTCTTGCAAGTTTGTTGTTCAAACCCTAAGGTAAATATCTTTGATCCTTGTGGGTTAGTTTTAAGCTTATTAAATGGTTGAAAATTGTCTTAATTTTGTGCCCTTAGTGTCTAATTTGGTTGAATTCAAGTTTGGAACTCAAAGGAACTCTATGGAGCTCAAGTGTGCTTGTTGCTTGTTTCTTGCTTTAAGGATGATTTAAGGTAAAGGATTTAAGTTAATTCAGCTCAAATAATACATATAAATATAGTATTATGTGTTGGAATGAAGTAGAAACAAGACCCATGTGCATTGGCCTTGGGACGGGAAAGTTTGAGCAAGCTTCGCACAAGTTCGCACGCTGTCGCGCAATGCTCACGTTGCCAGTAAGCCCCAGGATTCCCGAGCGTTAATGCCTTTGGCGACGCATCGCCGACGGCATTGCCAATGCATTAATCCCTCAAGCTCAGGGCATCCTAAGAATATCTCAAATTCTCAGTTATCATCCCTAGGCTAATTTAAGATGTTCCCTAGCCTCAGTGGAGTCTAGAACTCATTTCTAAGTTAGGAATTATGTATTATTTAGGTGGTAACTAAATGGTTTTATTAAGGTAGGGTAATGAATGGTGGCTAAGGAAGTTAAATTGCTTAAGTTACTAAAAGAGCACTACGGGAATTAAGGCGAGTTTCAGACTCTTTGTTGGCTCAAGTGGGAGAGGAAACCGCAGAGAATCCCAACCAAACTTTAAGTTTTGGTAAGTGAGCCACTAAGAAGCTCTAAACTAAGCCCGAACAGGTTAGCAAGTTAAATCACATAAGGCAACTACCCTGCACAATAAGTTAAGGGAAGAGACGGGTCAGGAAAAAGTAAGCATTGATTTACCCTAAGTAACTGATCAGAGGCGGGCAAGGGTTTGAGTAAGTGACGACTTACTCTAAGGCACCCGTAGGAGAACATAAGGTTAGTTAAGAGCTATCATAGGATACGAGGGCCAGTATCTAAGTACCCCAGCCGTATGAGCTCACAGCAAGTCTAGCACCTACAGGTGTAAGAAAGCCCTAAGTGCATTTACATGTGCATATTTCATTTATTCATCCATCCATCCATTATTTGCATTATTTGAAGTTCTTATCCTTGTTTCTAGTTGCATTGTTGATTGTTTGCTTTGCTTTGTACGTTGTGCTTTGCCCGGTTATATTTTTTTCCCCCTGTAGGTACCAAATCTCTTACCGAGTACTTTTGAATACTCACCCCTTAAGTGTTGTGCAGGTTAAGTGGGCTAGTCGGGCTTAACAGTTGATAAGGAACAGCTGTTAAGGCTAAGTTTTATTAGATTTAAGGCTAAGTAGTAAACTCTAGGTTTCTAAGTTACTTATGGCATAAGCTAGTACTAACAAAAGTGTTTGCCTTACAGTTTGAGGCTAAGTGAGTACAAGGAAAGTGTGACTCCTCACTTGAAGCTAGCTTACTTTGGTGAAGAGCTAAGGATGGATCTTAGTAGATATAAGTTGCTTCTTCTAAATGTATGATATTTTCATAAAATGAGATTGCCTCTACTAGTGTCCATTGGAGTGTATAACATTAGGGTTACATTTTGGTGCATATAAGATTGAAATGTATACACATAGCTGTTACTTGAAGTTAAAAAAACTAAAGTTTTTATGTCTTGACCTGTTTTCACTTATGTTTTATGAATCCTTTACAGGGTAGGTATTCTGATACTAGATTTGTCTATGTTAAAGCATCTAATCCAAAACCAATTGGTAATGAATGTAGAGACCCCATCACTATATAAAGCCTTGAATAACCCTTTTTATTGGTCATGTGGGATTTTCCCACTTAAGACTCCCCCTCACGTGTAGGCTGCTTCGGCTCTATCATGTGAGTTATTTTTCCTTGATAGAGCAGTTACTTTTGCTTGAGTGGACGGGCTTAAGTTGAGGCAAACTTGGTAAAGCCCCTCCATGGTATCAGAGCTCAAGTTTCCCTTCACCAATTTGTCTTAGTTTTGTCATTTGTTACCCGGTTCAGGTTTGCTTTGGTCTATTTCTGGTTTTGGCTTATATGTGAGGGGGAGTGTTAAATCCTACATGGCTGAATAAAGAAGTTACTTGTGGCTTTATATTGTGGTAAAGCCCCTCCACTTATAACTAATTGGATTTTAAGTTGGATGCTTTAGCAGTCTACTGCTATAGATTATTATTCTTGGTTAATTCTATGTATTTCTAGTATCATTAATCAGGCTTTTAAGAGGAGTCGAACCTAAGTTTACTTTTAATTCATTTTACAGAATGAAGGCATCCAGGTAATTTACAGGTCTACTGGAAATTCCATAATTTATTTATGGAGCCTTGTTTTGAGTCTATTTAGGTTTCGTTTCTTGTTTAGGGGTTATTAATTTCTTACTAGTTTCCAAAGCCGTATTATGATTTTGGTTTAAGTTGTATTAGGAATAGGTTTTCTTAGCCAAGAAGGAATAGGGCTTCTAAAGCTCTATATAAGTGTGTAATTGAATCAATATTATTGAGATACAGTATTTCAGAAAACCTGGAGCTGTAAGCTTTCTTTGCATTGTGTCAGTTAGGGACTCCTGGTTGTGATGTCCAAGGTTTTTCTATCATTTATTTTCATGGTTCTTTTTACTTCCAACATCTCCTGACCCAATCCAACCACCCAAACCTTAGACTTTTAGCCCTAAACTAGAACCCCTTCCACTGTCCTACATCACATATCCAAACAATAAGAAGCCATAACAAAGTGAATCGACTTTGAGAAATAAACCTCTAAATAGACGTACCCAAACAATAAGTACTGCAACAATACCATCTGCATAGAACCAGTAGATATAATTCTGCAAACAAAGATTACCTGCTTAGATATTTTGGTTCATATGTTCCATGAACAACATCACAGTGCCCATCATAAGAATCTATGAGCTCTAAGTCACCTGTCAAAATATCCCACCTGTGAAGATAATTAGTTGAGAAGCTTAAGTTGCCTTACAGAAAAATTGTTAAATATTTGACAAAACATTTTGTTATTCTTCATAGGGAACAACTTACTCATATCTCTTATGTCGATCGAGATTTAAAATCACATCAAACACAGTATCTGCAGTTGCATCAACAACAGCTACTGCCTTCACAAGTGGATCTCTCCTACTCTGTTCAAAAGTTTTCACAAATGCTAGGCATTGGTATTCCTAATGGGTTAAAGTTTCTGGGATGCAGTAGCCTTATAGCTATTTGGTTTGAGTTGAATGATTTGACATTCTCACAAATGAAGTCAAACACCATTTTACATACTTCACCACTTGATAGACAAATATTGTAGTCAATTATTGTCTTAAATTCATAGCTTTACTAACAAGCAACTTTTATACATCAAGACTCCTAAAGAAGTCGATTGACTTTGCCTAGTCTAGTCCTTGAGTCAAGCAGGGAGACAACAGTTTTGTTCTTAAAAATGTTTCAGCAGGCATATAGCAATAAAAAATACAAACCCTAGAGGCGTAGAAAACATTTAGTATTTTAGAAGAAACTGGGCTGTACATAACTTCTTCTAAAACATACTTATAATTCAAGAACCAAGGAGAATATCTAAGTTCAATTGGGCAAGCTTTCTATCAATTCTTATGCAAGAAAATGGAAGACAAGCTTGTGTCGTTATCAATACCTTTGAATCAGCCACATCCTCAAATATTCGAACACCTGAAATGGAAGGAGCACACAGATGATGAGATGGAAGTTAAGAACTTCACCTGATGACTGATGATTTATCATATTCTGCAAATACCAAAACAGCTAAATTGTCACACCGCAGCTAGCAAAGTAAAAGAGATTCTTTATCATTACTTACTTCCCAAAAACTCTTGCTAACTGGTAAATAACCACCTCATATGAAAAGTATAAATTCAGATGTCACACAAATCTGACCACAAAATGTCAAGGCAAGATCTGCAAATGATTTTATTACAGTTTGTCTCTATTGAGATCAGTCGACAAGGCTCATTGTAGCTCTGGTGCTGATTTCAAACAATTTAAAGAATTAAATTATGTCCTGTCTCATACTGACAGACATTTACCAAAAGTTTATAAACTACTTTCCAATTTTTCCCTTGTATTTAAAGTTTGCACGTACAAGAATATCAGGATATGGTGGCAACTCAAAATATTTGAATTATAATAAGAGCGTTCTTATAATTATTCTTTTGTGATTATTCTTCTTAGGTTTCTTTCTTTTTTATAACAATTCTTCTTCTACTTCTTCTTTTTCTTCTTCTTTACTCCAACTACCCCTAGCAATTAAGCCCATACGATCTAGTTGAGATTGAGCCTGGTGACCAATTAAATGGTAAAAAATCAACATGATGTCAAGGGATTAGTCAAAGCTTTATTGTGGTGATCAAGTGGTAAAATTCCACAAGGTTAAGTCAATGGGTGAGACAAGGCTTTATATTGTGGTGAGGTCTCTCCACTCACTGCCAATTGATTTTGGGTTGCATGCCTTAACATGACCAAACATGGATTAGCCAACTCTTGCCAATTGATTTTGGGTCAGATGCCTTAACATGACCAAACAAATCATATTAAAACATCACTAATCTTATATGCTCGCATCATAGCATATTTTTTTTGGGGGGGGGCGGAGCAAGAGAGCAGGCACTATGTATTCATGGAATAAAAATGTAGAACTTGAGAGGCTCTTGCAGCTTTTTTTTTTTTTTTTTTGCTAAATTTGAGGCAAAGAAACTTGAGAGCTTTCAAGAGTAAGGAAAGGCCACTACTTTTTCACAGGCTACAATGGCTAGATTTAGAAATTGTAGATTTTGTAGACCTATTCTTTTGTTTCTGATTTTTCTTATGGGTTTGCACCTCCTAGGTGCTCCTTCAGTTATATATATATATATATATACTATTCCCTTTATCAACAAAAAAATATGTTTATTCATGAAATAAATATAGACACAGTAAACACTGATATAAGAATCTAAACAAGCTAAAATAAACCAAAAACCAGTGGAAAGGTATCTGAGAAAACCATTTATTGTGCGCACACACTTCCATTCATATGCTTCAATTGCATCCCCCAAATCCCCTGCAAAGGCGCTATCAGACCTGATATTGCCAGCCAAGCTTGAAGATTGCCGCAGAAGTTTCTCAGGACCTATTATCATTTGAAATAAAAGAAAAGAAATCATCATAATTTCAGGAATATATAACCTCAAACTCCATATAATATGAAATCAAAGCCAGAAACCTGGTATTTATCATTGAAGAATAATAGCCATTATAATTTTGATGCGACTTCTATTAACTCATACCACCAATGCCAACAAAGTTGGGCTTAACTTGTACTGCGATGATAGGGATGATGATGGCAACTCATTAACTGACTAAACCAGTTTATTTTACGCACTGTCTAGTCCCAGTTTATTTTTGTATAAAATGGAAATGATTATTTTCACTCTATCAGGGAAACATAGATTAGATTCACAAATGTATATTGCAAAAGAAAATTTTATTAAAAATGCTATGCTTCAAAATAAGTAGGTTGTTACCGTTTTTTCATTTTTTTCACAAGAAAAAATATCTTAAAAGAAAAATAAACCATCTAATATGAAATTAAAACTATACATAACGCATTTATCCATTAAAGAACAATTGACATTTATATTTTCAAAACTACTTTGCCAAATCTCACACCACCCAAGCCAATATGAGATAAAGGTGCAGTATGATGATGATGATGATGATGACAACAACAAGGGCAATGACCCATTCAAAGAATATACTAGCTTATTTTTTGCATTATCTAGTCCACACAGAGATACAAAACTAGCTCCATAAAAGTTAAAACTTCATACAGAATGGAAATTGATTAGTCTCATTCAACCATTAATCAAGTTGAGATGGAAAATTCCATTTATAATTTAACTGACATGCTCAATATGTAAGCAGGTTTCAGCATTTAGTCATTTTATCAAAGAGAAAAAGGTATGAAGAAAAGAATTAGCCATCTATCATGCAGTGTACACATGCCATGATTTTTTAATCCTCGAAATAGTACATTATCGGATTCTATTTAACCATTAATTGCACAGCAAGTTTATCTCAAAAACACACTAGATATGACGCGCTAACATTTGATACTTCTACAATGACCCATGCATGATATTTTATAAACATCAAACAAACAAAGAAACACATGCATACACAGATGCACTTGCTCAACTTGCAAAATAGATGGAGAATATGAATCGTCACCGCAGAGGAAAAACAAAAAACAAAAAACAGAACAAAACAAAACAAAATAACACAGAGAAACAGAAACAGAAAAAGAAACAAATAGTACAAAAGAGAGTAAGGGAAACAAAAAAAAAGGAACTCATTATTGGATCTCTGGCAATATCACCTTACCATGTCCAATTCTTATCAGCTTTCTTAACCCCTGCGCATATCGCCTAACTTTTGGTCGATGTCCTTCAAGGTCAATACTTCAAGATGAAAACAGAACAGAGATTAAATTCAAAATACAGCATAAATCAGCAACAAAATATAGTCTGCATAAATATGCATGCATGCATTTAGATCCTTGTTAAAACAATCCACCTGACAAAGAAAAAGTTATTCTCTTGTAAATAGGCCGAGTAAGCACATAGCAATACATCTAGGCCCTTAAAGGAATATGAAATGCAAGACTGGTGAAAGCAACTCCCACAGTTGAGACTTGAGACAACCAAAATGCAGCATCCTACAAATGCATCAACAGCACACCAGCTTCTTATTTGATGGAAATAGCATGCCAAATAACACCCAAATTCAAGAGTCACCATTTAGGTCATTGTTAAATGTGTTTTTCATAGAAGGTAAGCATGCATTTGAATGGTTAGTCATTTCACTAATGGCGTTCCTTAATCAACCTTTGAGATTCCCCATAAGTGTTGAAAAATAATGCACAAAAATTTAGAAAGAGCAAGTAGCAACCCAATATCAGTGAACTATCAGTTTAAGCTGATTCCAGAATGAAATATCATACTTAGCCTCCATGTTCAATTTGTGTCTGGCACTACTTCCTTTTAAAAGCTCATACTCAGCCTGTGAAAGCAGGTTGCTCATGTTATAAATAGAAGTAATAAGATGTTAAACGAAAAAAAAAAAAAAACTAGATCTGTAAAAGTGTGCAAAAAAAATTGCCACCAGCTGCTTGGCATGGTCAAATGCTTCCATCCACTTCCGAGCTTCTCCAGCTGTCGCACAAGCAATCTAGGAAGCATAGAAGAATATCAAATAACATAAAAGAGCCTTCAGCTATTTTAACATAAAAGAAATGATTAACTACATAAAATGAAGATCAGAAGAACAAGAACATGATGGCCTCTAAAAACTAGAAAATCTCAATGAACTTATTGTCCTGTTTGAAACAAAACTATCTGGGAAGGAGTCCATAGTTTGCTGACCACAACAGAAAACATCCATTATCTGACGTGGAGGATTACTTGATCAGAGGAATGGAAATGGTCAAAAGAACCTATATTTTTATCACAGATGTATTTTTTTTTTTTTTACAATAACATTTCAGCTGCTGATCTTCAACTAGGTAGAGATGTCTGTTTACTATTACTTATCATCCTTAGTCCAGATGTAAGCAAAGACAGCAATTAAGAAATATTGTAGATCTGAGGGACTCCATGGCAAAATGGATTGAGAATCTGCATCTGTAATGCAAAAGGAGGATCTACATCTGCATTATTTCTCTGTGTTCAAGGATAAATCTGCATTATTTCTCAAAGACTTGCAAGATGTTCTGACTCTGAAGGTGGCTGGAACAATAAGCAGTAAAAAGATGGCTTAGTCTGCCACCAATGCTAAGGTATGTAATTGAATTAGAAAAAGTACTATGTTTCCACTGGGATTCATTGTCTGTTCAATTAGTGGTCAACTAATGTTAATTGTGCACTTTTTTATAGGAATTGCCAATTGTGTACTCATTGCAGTAAAATGGGATTGCACCATTCACGCTTCAAATTCACAAACTTGGAAACACCATGGGTATCTTCTGAAGGGGCCAATCAACATCTTAATATGTTAATCCCACAAATTTACAAACACCTTTTCTAACACATACTTTTAAGTAACTTTTTACAAACAAATAGATCACAGACATCTTTAAATAAGAAACAAACAGAAACAATAAAATTACTAAACGTTTGCAAAAAAAATAATAAAAAATTAAAAAATTAAAATTTCCTTGAAATCAGCCCCCTTCCTTCCTCACTCCCCCATTTCCAATTGATTAAAAATATGGATTGAAAGGGAAGCAAGGCACTGCCATCCATGTAGAGAAGAAATTACTTAACAAATAAAGTTTCCAAATCCTATAACAGTTAAATATTTCCTTGTAACTCAAATATCAGAGCGATCTGCCATCTTTTCAAAAATTTAGGGACTTTTTCCACCGCATTGCCAAATGGTCAGATGAACCAATAAATTATTTTCTTCTTCAATAGATGAACCCCTATCCAAGACCTATTTTTCATTTTCTATGTAATGAACTTCCTCCCTTTACTAGTTCAAAAAGGGGATGACTAAATTCAAAACCCATTAGTAAAGGTATTCTGCAAGATATGCAATTGGGGCTTAAGGCCCGCAGTAAAAGCACAAGGTCCTAAAACAATCTTCCAGTGCTTGCTACTTGATTACCACCTCTATGTAAGACTTTTTCCTTTTCATCATCATTTTTTTTTTCTTTTTTTGACAGGCAGAAGCAATTCAAAGTAAGAAGGTATGCTGTCTCTACTCTTTCCGTCAAGACATCTAGTTTCCAATCTTAGCAGAAGGATGACCCTTTTCCCCAAAAGAAAATATACTTAAGCATCAACAAAGGCTACCAGTATTATTGACAAGCCTCCTGAGCTCCTTAACTGTAACCCTCTTCCTATCACCTAAAATGTTTTAGCTACATATGTGCCCACCCTTGCCCGAGAAGAAAAACAAACCAAAAATTTGGGCAGGCAGGCAGTTGTTTGCAATGGAAAGTATATCTCTAATCTCTATAACACATTTCTGTGACTCTAATATTCAGTAAGCTTTCAATGCCAGTTGCACGCAACAAGAAACCACCACATGTGACAACTAAGAAATGCAAGCTTCTACCAAGATCTAGCAATATTTGCAAAAAAAAAAAAGAAAAATAAACGAACTTACTTCCCCCTTCTTCAACTCATCCAATCGATTATAAAACTGAATGACATAGAGATCCTGCAAAAGTTTGGAAGAAGATAGAAACAGAAGTGACTTCTGTTATCTTAAGAAAAATGAAATGTATATAATATATGCCCAACAGCTACATCAAAGCTGGATTTACTCCACACCAAAAAAAAAAAAAGCAAAAACAAAAACAAAAAAGTGTAAGAAATAAAAGAAAAAATAAACAAACAAAAGTTCAAATGCAGTATTGGCCTAAATAAACATGTCAAAGAAGGTGCCTTACCCCACTATTAACTTTTCGACGCCCAAGCTCTTCCACCTTCAGTGTTGGTCCTATGACACCCTTCCTAATAGGTTTCTGTACCAACAGAGGTTTTTAGTCAACTACCATTTGTAGTATTAATGAAACCGAAATACAAAGACTCAATGCTAACTTTTTTTTCTTGTTTCAACTAAGTACTAGAGAAAGAAAGAAAGGGCATTAAAGAGATGAGACTTGTTCATTGAGTAATTGATGTTACACATATGCCATTAGAAATCAAACAAAGTAATTGAAGCAATCTAATCAGATTTCATGAGGTTTCTAATTTCTAGCCACACAATAATTATTCCATTATTGGAAACCCAAATGCATGGTATTTTGTATGAGAATCAATTAAAAGCTAAAAATTGGAAAAAAAAAATGAGTACAGAAAACGTGTTTTCTTCATAAGGACTGAAATGTGATTTCCCAATCATTCTCTCATTCAAGAACAAGGATTGAGAACTTCACACATACACAGTGATCACAACCCAAATACATTTGATTTCTCACCTCTCAGAACTGGTAAGTTAATCAAACTTATGGGAAAAACTGACTTTGTCCATCAAATATACCTTGTTCCAATCTACCTAACCACTGAGGAAGTTGCTATTCAAACTTCCTACTAGATAGATGGCCTTGCCATGAACTGTGATAGCTAGCAGCAACACTTTTGCAAAGCCCTTTCTTTCTTTTATAATAGTAGAAGTAGTAGAAGATGCCAAAGAAATTGCCACAAGATAAGTAGTCAAGGTCTCCAACAACTCCCTATCAGTCGAAACCATTTTTTCAAAAAATATCTTTAGTAAAGCAAACACAAATTCGAAGTACTCAGCCACTTAATATTCTTAGAATCTGACAAACTTCCATCGCCTCCAAAAGCTCTCCTATGATGCAACTTCCACACAGTACAGAGAACTGACAGTAATCATAAAAATAGCTTTCTTTTGTGCTTATCTGTACATACAGATGTTCAACCAAGCCGAGCTCCATCTATGATGCTCAGTGATGCCACCTAACATGCAAATGTTATATGAGAAGATGACCAAATGTCTCAGTCTCGTACAAAACATGCCTGTTCACTAAATCTTGTTTTCTTTTCTCACAAATTATATTTGAGAAACGTCCTCGAAAGGTGACTCTGTTGGGAAGCTTAGTATAGCAAATTGCCTTGGGAGGGCAAAGGTGCCAAACCTGCCAGGAATCTCTAGTGACCTTTAAGGTCAAGAAGTCAGTTGCAAAAAGTTTTAACAGAGAAACTTTGTTGTAAATACTAATTCCTGCCATGCCCCAATAATCACACATTTTTAAACTATTACGCGGTATCAGAGCAGTGAATCCAATGGCCAAGATACAGAATTACTGTAGCAAAGTTAATCTGTTCTCCGCTCATTTGAACCAAAGACTCATCCTGGTTGGCTTAATCCAAACTCAGACTCATACAGTAAATACAGAGTCTGAAAGACAACATATACTCGTTTAGCTAAGAATCCATCTGATCACCCAAAATTCTGTTGCTTCCACGATTGAGTATGCATTTGCAATTACACCCCACTTCAGAAAGAGGGAAATCAAAAATAATCTGCACAAATTACCACTGACTCAGTTCCAATTAAACTCAACTCCCAAGAGACAATACCCTGCAATAACTAAAAAAGCGGGCGCTCTGAAATCCCCAACACATGAGGCAAATGCCTTTAAGTTACTAGGCAAAATATTTTTAAGATAGCAGGAGTGTAAAATGAAGGGAGCTGAAGTCATCCAAATATGCAAATTGGCCGCTAAAGAATATTGATGCAAATCAGATAAACCCTTAACAATATTCAGGGTTTAGAAGCTGAAGGCAAGCCACAGTGAAAAGGACATTCAATCCTAAGGTCTGAGACTTAACAGTCTCTCATCACCAACTGGCAGATAAACTCAGACCAGAAGGCGATGTAAAAAGAGCCAAAAAGTAGTTTAAAATATATACAGTTGCTCAAAATAGCCACAGTCCATACTAAATTGAAACCCAAGAGAAGGAGAGAGACAGAGAGACAGAAAGATACAATGCCAGGATTGTCGTGCGGGTCCCTTTTGTACATCTCGACGTACTTGCCCCTGATGAAGAGGAAACGAAGGTGGCAATACTCATGGCCGATGGAATTGACGCCCAGGTGATACACCCAACCGAAATACTCAAACATCCCTTTCTCTGAGCCGCCGTAGCTCTGGCTCCAGCGGTGGTTCCCGCCACTATTAGCAACAGCATCGTTAGAGCCCCGGCCATCGTTGCTGCTCCCGGTGCTTCCATCCGATCCCTCCTCCGCCTTCCTCTGCGGAGACGCGTCCATCTCGATCACGATCGGATCACCTCGATCAAACTCCGAGCTCCGGAGGAACGAGTCAAGGCTCTGAAATCAGAAGCGAGAAGATTTTGCTGGTGGGTTTGTGGGAGCAGTAATATTGGCCGTTGAAATGTTAAGGCGAGGGGTGAAAAAAGGATTTGGGTGATTGTTGAGTCCGTAAGCTTTTCAACTGACGAACCGGATGTCAACGTTGGAGACACAAAAGATTCGATCTCCCTCACTCGGCGTGGCCCAAAGTAAGCACTCCCTTAACTTGTCCGTTAGCCGGCACACAACACAAGGAATCGTTACATTTTGGCAAAATTCTGGAATACAGAGCCAGCTTATAGGACAGACGAAGCCAGCTTATAGGACAGACGAAGGGAAATTAGTCAAACGCATGCTCTTTCATCCCATCACTTGGATATTTATACTTACCCCTATAAAGTTAAATATGTGGTTTACAGATATAATAGAAAAAAGAAAATATTTGATTTTATCCCCCTAGCGACCTTTTAAAGAAAGTCCCCATCTCTCCCTCTCTTAACTTTTGTATCTAACAAGCTACTCCTTCTCCCTCCATCCCTACCCCTCCTTTCCTTCTCTGTTCTACCTCCACCGAAGACCTTACCTTTGTTGCTATCCACATTCATAGACCGTTGCTACACCATCGACCTTAACCTCCAGTGCAACATCTAGTCCTAACTCTTCTTCACCCTTCTCCACATCTCTCCCTCCTCTTACTCACTGAACACTGGCAAGGAGTACGTGAAGGAGAAGCCGAAATTGAAAATGAGGTTGTACTACGCCTTGGAGATGAGGTCATTGGGCCGACAGCTGATCTCACATAGATGGACAAGGAAGGGAGAGTTGGCGACGAAGAGAGACCTAGAGCCTAAATCCTCAAAGACGATCTCACTGATGGAGAGATGAATGGAGGAGAGAAAGAAGAGGGGTTTGGTGAAGAAGAGTCAAGAGAGGATGAATCGACGGTGAATTTGGGTCGGGAAAAGAAAGCTATGACAAAATTGGTTGGGGAGAAAGATGATTTGGCTTTGGGAATCCAATCATATAAGGCCTAGCTCATTGAATGCATAAGTTGTGGGGGTGAAGTTTCTTCGGAAAAAAAGGTCTAAAACAGAAAAATTAGGTATTTCCTCTTTTCTGTCACAATGGTGAATCACGTAGTTAAAATTTTTGGGGAGCAAGCGTAGATATTCAAAACAATGGGAATGAAAGTGTGTGTTTGACTAAACTTTATAGGCATTTTGGTAATTTTTCCACAAAAAAAACTCACGATAAAAAGAGTTGCTAATGTCTCACAAAGTAGCAAATAATACCCAACGGTCTATTCAATTGATTTTTATTAGAATGAAATACTTTTTATCTGAATGATGATGAAGTATATAAAATATTTTTAAAAAATAAAATTAAGTTTAGATTTAAAAGAGTAATATATTATTTTAAATATGTGAGATAAAAACCTAAATTTAGAAAAGTTTAAAGAATGGTGTTTTATAAAATCAATATTATATATAATAATTAAAGTAAAATTGTGGGCAGAGGGCATTAAAATTTTTATTCTAAATGATTGTGTACAATATAAAAAAATTGGGAAATAATCAAAATTAATCTTTATAACTTTTCTCACTTTTCCAATTAAGTCCTATAACTTATCAATTTTCTATTTAAGTCCCATTACTTTACAGACCTTATCAAAGTTAGTCATATCCTAAATGGCCCTAATGAAAATACCGGTTGGCACAAAGTAGACATTTAATCCAGTACAGTTGGTGATTTTGGGGCCAATTCTCAACGTAAATGACAAGAAAATTAGAAACACAAAACTTCTTGAAACTTCTTTCACAAACACAAAGTTTTAGGGAGTTGATATGCAATTAGGAATATGCAATTAGGAACAACTTCTATGTTTTCTTATTTCCATCTGAAAACATAAATAACAAAACTGACGTTGGACCCAGGAAAACCTGCATCCTAATTTTTAGGTTTTGCTAGCTCTAACTTCCATGTGCATGTCATGGAACCAACATCAGACGCAATCGAAGACAACCATGGGAAGTGGGAGGCATAACCGGCAATCAGCCTCCATCCTGTCTAGCTTCTCGTCGACTGTTGGTGGTTATGGGTGGTGGATGGGGGGTTTTGGGAGTCTTGTTGGTCTTTTGTCCCGCTAATTTAGCAAGATTGCATCGACTTATGTTGTTACCACTGATTTTCCCATCATCAAAACATTTCGAGCAAAGATTCTACATAACCTGACTGCTAAAGAAACCTAACTATTTGGAGAAAGCCCTGATGTTTCTCATCTCCATTCTTCTACCATGGCTAGTTCAAATTCTATTTGAATCTAAGAATTTTAAAGCAAAAAAAAAAAAAAAGTTTAATGTGTCAAAACTAAGTTGTCTTAATCCAACAAAATTATCTTTTCCCTGCTCTATTTCTCACTCTTGCATCAGTTCCATTCCCCTAAAATTTGAAAGATTCATCTTCCTTACCCATTTATCTGTTCCTGCTCAAGACCTAGTTGCTCAACTTCAATCCCAAACTAGGAATAAAAAAGAGGAGAGTTTTCTTGAACCAAGTTACTTGCCCATAATCATTAGCGGATCTAGGATTTTTTTGAAGGGGGTCCATCTATATATGTACACAAATACTAAATAATAAGACTTCATAATGAAATTTATAAATTTGATTATATGCTCCAAGGATAAAAAATATATATCATTACAATTGTTCTCGACGAGTTTTCATAACTTGAAAAAATTTTACAATTGTGTCATTGTTAATACCGTCAAATACATCTTTTTCAACATATGCCACTAAACAATTATTCAAAAATTTATCACCCATTTTATTCCACAAATTGCTCTTTATTAACTTCATTGCTGAAAACGCTCGCTCTAAAATTGATGTTGCCACAGGTAAAATCAGTGCTAACTTCAAAAGAAAATATACTAAAGAATAAATAATATGCTTATTCATTTCCACCATCTTCTTTGCAAAGTCTCCAATCCCTTTTAAACTAATAAACTTGTCATCTCCATGCACATCTATAATATAATTCCTAAGTTGATATCTAAGTGCTACAAGTTTAATCACAGAAAACTTTACTGGATAAAATTCAGTCATTCTTAATAACTTTTCCTCATCAAATACATAGAAAGACTTAAATGGGCACAAACAGGCAACACAAAGAAGTAATTCTATATTGACTTCATTAAAATGACTTCTTAACTCTTGAAGTTGCATATCTATGACACTATTAAATAAATCAATTTTATAATAGTGAACATGAGTGAATTTTAATTTTTAAGGGGATGGAAAAAGGAAACAAGGATCAAGAAAAAAAAAACTAGCCTTTGGATTCTTAGAAGAAAAAATCTAATAAAAAAGCTTGGATTAGATGTTTGTTTATTTGTGTTGTTTGGCATTTTGCTAGTAGAGGTGGGAGGTGGGCCGGGTTGGCCCGGACCGAACCGGGACCGCCCCGCGGTCAAACCCGCCCCGCCCCACCCCGCAAGAGGCCCGCAATTTTATGGGCAGAATATGGGCCCAATAGGAGGAGGGGGACGCAAAAAAGACCGCCCCGGACCAAACGAACCCGCAAACCCGGACCGGACCCGGACCCCAACCCCGCCCCGCCCCCGCCGCAACGGCTCCCTGCCATAACGTTAACCTGCAAAAAAAAATTTTAAAAAAAAGGGCTAATTACACAGCAGGCCCTCCAACAGCTTTCTGCTCCATTTCAGCCCCCAAAATTTCATTTTTGCCCCTCCCAACAACTAAATTTCAAGGACTTTTTGGTCAAACTAATTTTTCCCCTCCCCCTATAAATACCAATGCCATTTTCACTCAATCCTCACACAATCACTCAACCTCTCTTCTTCATCTACTATATTCTCTCAACCATTCTCCTTATTTTCTTAATCTCTTCCAAATTTCTTACTAATCTCTCCCTAATATCTTCATAATCCTCTCTTGATTTTGCATTAATCACTACTATTAGTACGTGAGTCATGGCTTCAAAAGGAAAGGGCAAGTCAACAGATAGTTCATCTTCCCGCAACACCGGCCTCCGAGCCTTGTTCCGTCGCCGATCTCGGCCCGCCGATAAAGGCATTTCAATTCAAGAGTTTCACGACGATGATGCCGGAATCGATATGACGAATTACGATTTGGGTCTCGACGATCAATTATCCGATGATGAAGTGGAAGAGTTGGATGCGATGGCGTCTGGGAATCCGTCAACAGAACCGACGCCTACAAGTCATGAACCCGGCGTGGAGGGAACTCAAGCACAAGGTAAATCCACGAGACTAACTGCTTGGGTTTGGGAGCATTATGAGCTCATAAACGAAGGGGAGTCGAGGTACGGAAAATGCAAACATTGCGGGAAAAATTTTGTGCATAGAAAGAATTCCGGCACTGGAACGCTGAAGAGGCATCTTGAAAATCAACATGCTAACGTCCTCCCTAGTACCGGGACTAGTTCTGGAGGACAAACACAACTTGGGTCTACAACCGGCGCCGGCGGACCAGGTATATTTCGTTTTAACCAACAATCTTGTAGAGAATGTATGGTAAATTGGATGATGCTTACCGAAAAACCTTTTTCACAAGCTGAAGATGTCCACCTAGAATCTTGGATAAAATCACAATTAAATCCTGCATTTAGAAAAGTATCTAGGAAAACTGCTAGGAAAGAAAGCTTTAGACAATTTGAAACCGGAAAATCAGATTTGCAAGCATATTTTTCTGCTCTTGATCATTGTGTAGCATTTACTTCTGATATGTGGACATCACCTATAGGTCAATCATTCTATTGTGTTACTTCTCATTGGATTGATTCTGATTGGATAATGCAAAAACGAATTTTGTCATTTAAGGTTATTGAAACAGATCATACTGGTTTTCAAATATTTAATTGTATCTTAGAAACTTTACGTGATTATTTTTGTACTGATAAAGTTCTGTGCATTTCATTTGATAATGCTTCAAATAATGATGTTGCCGCTCGCCTTTTGAGTCAAAACTTAAAACCACCGCTCAACGGTGCATTTTTTCACGTTAGATGCATGTGCCATATTTTAAACATTTGTGTGCAAAAAGGTTTAGAAGTTCTCCAAAATGAGATTTTGCCTATTCGAAACTCATTAAAATATTTGATGTCCAGACCTGCTATTTTTCGTGAATTTAAAAGCTTTTGTATTGAAAATCAAAAACCATTTTCTTGGAAACGGTTTAAATTGGATTGCCCAACCCGCTGGAACTCCACATTTTTTATGTTGCAAGATGCATTACCGTATGCAAATTTGTTGTCACATTTCATGAATTTAAAAATGGGTTCTGAATTTCTTACGACTGAAATTTGGGAGAAATGTTCCAAAACCGGTGAATTGCTTAAGTTTTTTTACGAGGCAACTGAATTTTTCTCTGGTGTTTACTACCCAACAAGTCATCAAGTTTTGTTTCATTTAGTGAACATCACATATGCTTTACATCAATTTAAAAATGATGAGTTGTTAAAACCGACTGTCGAAGCCATGCGGGCTAAGTGGCTTCAATATTTCTCAAACATTCCACCTATCTTTTTAGTCGCTTCTTTACTTGACCCGTATGTAAAATTAACGGGCACAACAACACTGCTTGAAGGAATTTTTCATACTTATTTAGAAATGTCTCATATAAATGTTTTGGCTATGTCTGCTTCTGCTTCCGAGTACTTGCATTCTTTATACAAGTTATATTGTGAGCGGCATTCGGATAAGGTAAGATCCGAAGCTTCTCAAACTGAGCCTCCAAGGAGATCAATCTCCTCAAGATTCAACCCGGCGCTCCAAATGCTCAAACGACCCCGACCGATGACATCGGGATTAGCTGAGGTCGATGACTATCTCAACACATCATTCGAGACAAGCGACCTCGACATCTTGGAGTGGTGGAAACAAAAGAGATCAAGATTTCCGATCTTGTCGATAATCGCACAAGAGATTCTTGCCGTTCCAGTATCGACCGTCTCATCCGAGGCAGCGTTTAGTGCCGGAAAACGGGTGATAACAGAAAAACGGTCAAGATTGACACCCGACGCGGTAGAAGTATGCGTGTGCAACCGAGATTGGGGCCTCGCAGCACTCCGGCATCAAGACCAAAAGAGTTCGGATGATGAGGTAATATCCGATACCGAGAGTTGAATTTTTTTTTTCAATCATACATGTAGTTTGTATTTGATCTGATTATGCTGTTCAACACAGATCATAGGTTTCTATTATTTATCATTTTCGGAACGTTTTTGCCATTTCAAAATGTAAGGCACGTTCCGATTATTTGTAAGTGCCATTTGGCTTTTTAACTTAATAAAACTTACACCGGAGGTGGTGTTTTTTCTTAAAAATATTTATGACTTATATAATTAATAATTGTTCTATTTATATATATATATATTTTTATTAAAAAAAAAAAATGAAACCCGCCCCGCCCCGCCCCCGAGGCCCGGGACCGCCCCGGGACCGGCGTCGCCCCGCCCCGGGACCGCCCCGCCTAGAGCCGGTCCGACCCGGTTCCCACCTCTAGTTGCTGGAGGCGAACTAGCAAAAGATCCAATTGGATTGCAATTTGCGAATTACGAGAATCAAACGAGAAGAGACATTTGTTTTTAAAAAATGCATAACTTCCTATTTAACTCCTAAACTTATTTTGTTTTACCATTTGAGCATACAACTTTATATTGTGCTTAAATTGTACTTAAAGTATTTGATGTATTTGAAGAGAAATAAGTGAGACAATAAAATATGTGGTACCTAATGGAAAAGAACATGGAAGTTTAGTGCTTAAGATAGGGCTTTGACCAGTAAACAAATGATGGAAGATAAAAGAAAGTGATCCACGATTTGTCTTTTTTGGGGAGAAAACTCCATGTTTATTTTTTTTCCCCCCAGTATATGATATGAATGGAAAGGGGTCCATTAAAAATTTAAAGGGTGGTTCAATTGGAAAATTATATACCACTTATTAATATTAAAAAAAAAACGTCCATGGACCCCCTTAGTAACCAAGTGCATCCGCCCCTGCTCATAATGTTCCTTGAACTTGCACCGCCAAAGGCATTCGTTCTTTGTTTGAGAAACATGGCAAAGTCCTACCTCTCTTCTTGAGCTTTAGCATTTCATGAGTTCTCTTTATTTATGAATTTCAGTTGTTGTTTCCTTTAGTTTTTTGATATGGTATTGATGCTTGCTCTGTTGTTTGTTTAGCTTTCGATGCATATCAAAACCCTAGATGGTGGTTTGGCTTTTCATCTCCATGTTCTTATCTAAGGATGCTCTTGCTGCTCTAAATAATCTTCAAGCCTATGTAAGTATAGCCGAAGATCAATCAAAATATGACGACTCAAACATTGATCCGGTTTCCATGTCATAGCAAGCAAAATTTACTAATGAATGGTGATGGTAGATGCAATTATAGCTTCGAGTCCAATTCTTGAGTTATAATTCATGTTTCGAAAGGAAGGAGAGAGGAAAATGTAGAAGATGTTTTTAGTTGCATATCAATTCCCTATAATTTTGTGTTTGTGGAAGAAGTTTATGCTGATAATTGGCCCCACATTTAACATTGTACTGGATTAAATGTCCTTTTTGTGCAAACTGAAATTTCCCATTAGGACTGCTAAGATATGATAAACATTTATAACGTTTGTGTAGTAACGGGACTCAGATAGAAATCAATGAGTTCTATGACTTAATTAGAAAAGTAGGCAAATTTATAGGATTGATTTTAATCTTTCCCCCAAAAATTTGATAAAAGGACCAAATAAGTTTAACTTATGATGGACAATTGCGTTTAGCTCAACTCCGGGGCCCTTGTCTTAAATTATTTGGTAAAAGCCATTTTCAATTGTCAACATCACATGTTGCTGAACATTGTCGTTATGCTTATGCCAACCAACTGGATTATGTGATGCTTATTCTCCACTTGGGAGAAAAAGATAGGTTGGCTCAACGCCCGAGAGAGCACTAAATTGGTTGCTTCGACCAAAATCAGATTTTAAATTCTACGAAATTTACTCAACCAAAATAGTAGTAATGACGCGTTCCTTTAAGTACGAGGATTAAGATGTAAAAATTTTATGGTATTTTTTTTTTATCCTTGAAATTAAAATAAAAAATTAATTTTAGATTTATATAGTGAAAATTTAAATGAATATCAAAATTTTTCCTTTTGGTTTTGTGTAGTGATTTAAGGTAAAGGGAAAATTATAAATGTCCAATGTTTGGCATAACCTACACTTTATCCATTTATTTTAAAAAAAATCTATATTTTACCCATTGTTTCTTTTACACTATCTGATAACAACATCTGAAACCCCAATTTAAATTATTTGGTAGCTATGTTTCAGTAATTTTAAAACTTTTTATATTTGTTCACAGTTAAATGACATTTAAAAAATACTGATTTATATCTATAAAGAGGAAAATGTACTTAAAGAGAAGAAAAATTAATAATTTAAAATATCTATTAACTATAAAAAAATATTAGAGAAATTAAAAATTACTGAACAATGATTATTGTATAACTTAAACTGGGGTTTTAAAAGTTATTGTCAAACAATATTAAAAAAAAAAGGCTAAAATGTAGGTTTTTAAAAGTAATGAGGTAAAGTATAACTTAGGTTAAACCATATGGGGTGATTGTAAGTTTACTTAAGGTAAGTTAGATGTTAAATCCAAAAATAAATACTTTTCATCCTTTTTGGTATAAAGGAAGTATATTTTATCTAAATAAATTATTACTTATTTAACCCTATATAAGTGTTTATAATTGCCCTATCCCAAGTTGATTTGGGTAAATTTCATGAGTTGTCATCTAGCTTTGTTTTCACTTCCTAAATGGGCACTTGACTTTATTGTACTATTAAAATCCTTTACCTCATATAACACGTCCTAATTAGGTCCCTTCCATCGACCATTAATTCTTTCAAAAAATGCTGACATTAAAATAAATTCTTTCACTTTTTTTTATATATTTTTTATCTACATGTAAAAAAAATAATGATAAAGGTGGAAATAATATATAAATGTTTTCATAATTTTGATACTAAATCCAAATGGGTAAATTTGGCAAACATGTAGCTTATTTTTGTGTTCAAAATGAGTTCTCGACTTTAAAGTTGTATTATTGAATCCTTACATCATATAGCATGTCCTAATTATGTCACTTTAATCAATTTTACCGTTTACTCTAACAGAAAAATCTTGACATAGTATAAATTAACATTAAAATAAATCTTAAAAATAGTAACTATAGTCTTCTAACTTTTCCCATCAATAGTTCTAAACTTTACACTTCTAAATTTACTGTTTACACTCCTAATAGATCGAGAGAGAAGGGGGTGGACCTCGAAACTCATAGCTAGATGCCCATTGCTAGGTTCACCAGTGGCTAGCCAATACCACAACCACCACATTTTCTTTTTTCTCTTCCGCTTGCCATTTCCCTCATTAAGGGCACCTACACCACACCCATGACCTCCCTCGTCCCCCCTTTATCTTCCTCATACTTCTCATCCTCACTGCCATCTCCCACATCCTTTTATGCCCAGCTCCTCCTCAACTTCCATTCCTCCCCCCGCAATGGCACTGTAACTCAAAAACGAGATCTAACTGAATATGTCATAATTCAAGCTCAAGTGTCAGATAGGCCCATTTCTTCAAGCTGCCCAATTGAGTTGCATAATAACCAATTCACGAAGCCTAACTAGTTGATGATCTCTATGGAGCAAAAACGGGTCTATCCCTGTCTTTCCATGAGCTAGATCTTGTTCCTGAGTTATGGCGTCATTGTAAAGGAAAGAGTAATAGGTAAGTAGGATCTGGGGGTTAAAGAATATGTAAGAGGTGGCGGTAAATAGGATGTGGAAGGGACAAGGGAGGCCATGCACGTGGCAGAGAAGCTAGTCCTCGAGGAGGATAAGGGCAAGGTGAAGAATGCAAAGGAGAAGACTAAGAATGATGAATAGGATGAGTAAGTGGTGGTGGTGGTGATTGTGGCATTGGCTGGCCAATGGTAAGCGTTTGGATCTGACGTCAGGAGTCGCCTATCTCTTTCTATCTTGATCTATTAGGAGCATAAACAATAAATTCAAAAGTTTAAGGTTTAAAACTATTGATGAGTAAAGTTAGAAGACTAGAATTGCTATTTTAAGATTTATTTTAATGTTAATTTATACTATGTCAAGATTTTTTTGTTAGAGTAAATGGTAAAATTGATTAAAGCAACATAATTAGGACATGCTATATGATGTAAGAATTCAATAATACAAATTTAAAGTCGAGAACTCATTTTGAACACAAAAATAAGCTACATGTTTGCCAAGTTTACCCATTTAGATTTAGTATCAAAATTATGAAAACATTTATATATTATTTCCCCCTTCATCATTCGTTTTTTTTTTACATGCAGTTAAAAAATAAAAATAAAAAAGTGAACGATGACACTATAATTTGGAAGATGATATAGTAAAGTGAATAATATAAAAAATTTTCTAAAATTTCAAATGACCGAAAACATTAATTGTTACATGCAAAATGGAGAGTGTTTATTTATTTATTTATTCCTCTCCATGCAATTTTGAGTTATGGTGATGTGTATGTTTTGTCGATGACATTTCTCATGTGATTTTGAAGAAACCAAAATAATACACAAATTTCAATTTTTTAAATTGTTTATTGACAAACTACCACAAAGCTTCAACGCATTTTTTTTCTTAATTCTTCTGTTTGTCTTTCTGTGGATCGTTAAAAAGCAGTTAACCACCTATACCCAAATCCTAGAAGCAGGCCAATTGACTGCTTTTATTTAGTTGATTTTTGATTTAATTAATGCTTTTTTTTAGTTAATGTTAAATGTATGAAAATTTTTAAAAAAATTTCATATTCAAATATGACCAATTTTTAAAAAAGTACTCTCTCTGTCTCATAAAACTTATCTTTTATAATGTACATAAATTAAGACTTCTCTATTTTTGACTTCCTTTTTTTAATATAAAACTATTAGTTTATTTATTTATATATAAAATATATGTACTTATTTGAAAAAAGTTACCAACATTTGTATTTTTTAATAGATTCTACATACTTCACTTTTTAATTTTCTCAAATTTCTCTTCTTTCAATAATAATAATAATAATAATAATAATAATAATAATAAAGTTTCCTTATTTAGAAAGATAAGAAGAAGATAACTATTTTAAAACTGCTAAAAAAGAAACAGAGGCAAATATTGTAAAATGGAGGAAGTAGTTCTCGTTACCAATTCCGATGACACTTAAGTGAGGATATGGCCCCATTTGAGACCAACCTCTACTTTTTCCAACACAAGACAATAAAAATTGTGGGATGTAACTTATGAAAGTTTCAAAGAAACTTGAACATTAGAAATTAAGGATATACCTTAAGTCCCGAACAAGTAATGAAAAAACAATAATTGATCTTTTCATAATCTTGAAGCAAACTGATGCCAGATAGGAGTAAAGAGGTCCTATATTATTCACACTTCAACACACAATCCTTATTTAACTTTTCTATGTGATGATAAGAACAGACGAGAGTCAAAGTCTTGGGAAAAAGAGAGAGTAATCAAGAGAAGAGGGAGTAGTTATTTATATATACCCTTTTTAACTCAATAACCACATCTTTTTATCTTTTATTGCCGAGACAATACGTCTCTTCCAAGGGACATCTCACTTCTCCAAATTATCCTGTGTGGTAAGGTCCTTGTGCTCCTTTGCCACATGGCACGCATCTATTGGTTAATAGCACAAATTATATATATTAATGTATATCTAAGTGTGTTTTAAAGAATGTATTTAACCACTCAAGCTAAATAATTCTAACAAGCTCCCACTTGCACTGATATACTTAATATTTATCTTAACACATATTACTTTAATTCCATCATCAACAAACGTAGTATTTGTGTGTCAAGCGTGTGACCCTCGGCATGCTACCAAGAACTTTTCACATTGTGATTGTTACACTCACAATGGAGAACTATGTAACTCTCTCTTCTTGAAGTACTCAACTCATGCCTTATAAAACCCCAAGATAAGGTGATACACTTGTTTAGCCATATTTAGTCTCTTTTATGAGTTTCATGCATTAGAAACTCTTGAATTGTGCTAAACTTCAAGTGCACTTTTTAATATTTGAATATCATTATCATTACTCAAATCATTTTCTATGGGCCCATGATTGAGCAATGTTATAGTGTATCTCTCATGTAATATGCAACTTATGCAATTACTTACGCAGTGTACAACTCATGCAACTACATTCATATCTTTCCTTCAATCCAATATATTAAGTCTTTAAAAAAATCACATGGTTACCCAAAAAGAGGACACATCAGGCTAGTTCAACTCAAGCCCTAGGCGGCTAATCAAAGTAACCATAATGACCCAAAGCCCTTAATATTTGACTATAGTCACTAAGGGTTTTAATTAAAGAATCTCACACATGAGTAAGACAAGAGACAACTTTCTCATACTCTTCTTTGGTCAAACTTCATGGTAAGACAGTCATGATGTATCATATATTACCTTTCCAATTACACATCTTTAAATGTTTTACAACACCACTTTGTAGGGGGGGTGTCACTTCCCCTCTTAAAATAGGTAGATGTATTTCTTCCACTATTCTTTATAATGGGAGCACATGTCAAAAATTAAACCATGAAGTATCATACTTTCTTATATATATAAGAAAGCAATTCTCAACCATAGGATAGAATACATGGGTGGACATGCAAACTTGATGACCAATATCATCTTACCTTGATTATTTATGTAAATCAAGATGACCATTACGTTGAAGTTGTCATATGTTGGTGGATATAACTCTCACTTAAATGTATAACCATTGTAGGTCACATATCCATACATTTTAGAGATAACACACATTTAAGACTACAACAGTCTCATTTTTATGCTTACACAAAGATGCAAGGACGGATGACCCATGTGAGAAAATCAGCCTCAGCCTATGATTTGACATGTCTTTCATGAATTTATTTTCATTGTGGTATCTAGATGAAGTGCACTTGACTTAGAATCGTCATATGTGTATTTTACTAATAAATAAATATCATACAATGTAAGTCCATATTTAGTGGACACAAGAAGGAGAACAATCACATCAACATCTATCATAATCTACGGAGGCCCATTGCTTTGACATGTCTAGCAAAAGCAATTAGTGGTAAAGGCTTTGTGAGAAGATCGGCCACCATCAAATCCGTAGATAGATATTCCGTCTTGACTTCTTCTTCTTTTATTGCATCATTAACAAAGTTATACTTCATACTTATATATTTGATCTTTCCATGGTACTTAGGGTCCTTGGTATAAGCCAAAGCAGCCATACTACCACAATATATGATGATTGGCTTCTTAATGGAGATTATTGACCCTAAATGTTCCAGGAAAGAACCTATCCATAGAGCTTCTTGCATAACAGCTGCACTTGCAACAAACTCAGCCTCCATCATTAACAATGCTGTACAAGTTTGTTTCTTGCTACTCCATGAGATGGCTCCATTTCCAAGCGTAAAGACATAACCTGAAGTTGACTTGCTACTATCTCTGTCTCCACCCCAATCAGCATCAGAGTATCCAAGTAGGCTAAGTTCTCTTCCTTGGTAACATAGCCAAGAATCCTTTGTACCCTTTAGGTATCTAAGGATTCTCTTGACACACTTGCAAGGCCCAGGGCCAGGATTTGAAGAATATCTTGCCATTAGACCTACTGCTTGACATATGTCAGGCTTTGTGCAAAGCATGATAGACATTAGGCTACCTATGGTACTAAGGTATGAAACCTTCTCAATTTCCTTTTTCTCTTGAGGAATAGTTGGGCACATAGCCTCATTGACTTTATAACCTGCAGCCAAAGGGAGTTCATGGGCTTTGAGTTTGTCATGTTAAAGTTTGCAAAGATTTTATCTATATAAGGCTCTTGTGACAACGCTAGCAACTTAGTCCTTCTATCTCTTAGGATCTTAACTCCAAGGATCTAAGCAGCTTCTCCCATGTCCTTCACATCAAATATGGAAGATAATCATTCTTTAATGGTCTTTAACACACTTAAGCCACTATTAGCTATCAGGATGTCATTTATATATAATGTCAATATTGCAAATTCAGACTTTTGTTGAGCATATAAATACAATGGTCTTCATGCAATATCACAAAACCAAAGTTTGCAATGGCATGATGGAACTTCAAGTACCATTATCTTGAAGCTTGCTTAAGACTATACATAGACTTCTTTAAACTATAAACTTTGTGCGCTTGACCCTTTACAATAAAACCATGTGGTTGTTTCATGTAAATCTTCTCTTCCAACTCTCCATTGAAAAAAATGGTATTTACATCCATTTGATGTAACTCTAAGTCCAAATGCGCAACAATAGCTAGTAACAATCTTATTGAATTGAATTTCATAACAGAAGAGAAAGTGTTTTTATAATTAACACATTCTTTTTGACTAAACCCTTTGGCCACCAAATGGGCCTTATATCTCTCAATTGAACCATCAGAATTGGTCTTAATTTTGAGAACCCACTTGTTCCCAATTGTTTGACGGCCAGGAAGAAGGTCAGTCAAGTCCCAAACCTTATTTTTATGCATGGAGTTCATCTCCTCTTGCATGACAGCCATCCACTTATTCTTATCTATACCTTCAAGAGCCTCTTGCACATTACTTGGTTCATCTACCATAAATGAAACCAAATTAGCCTTACTTTCATCTAGAATCCACCATTGATCCCAATGCCTAAGTGGTCTAAATTGCCTACTTGAACATTTCAAGTTAGGCTGATGAAGAGGCACAACATCATCATGTACCCCTAGTTCATCTTATGGTGCATTATTATGTGGCTCTTGTGGAGCCTCTTCTTGTGGCTCAAGTTAGGGTACCTCTTATTTCATTCCTTCCTCTTGATGTTGATCTTCCTCATGATCAACATATGCTTGATCTTCATGGTAATCAAACACATGAGGTGGCGGTAATAGAATTGCCATAGGAGTAACACTACCTTTAAGATGTGTGGTATCTAGTGTTTCTAGGATACTAGATTGACCTATCTCATAAGCCTCTTCCAAAAAGTTCATATTATTACCTTCATCAACTTTTGAGGACTCATCTTCCATAAAATTAACATCCTTTGACTCAAAGACATTCCCATATTTATGAGTTATGTCTAAAAATATATAACCCTTCGAATGTTCTGAGTAGCCAAGGAAAACACATTTCTTTGCTCTAGGTTCTAATCTTCCTAGTGGATGGTTTGCAATGTGAACATATGTAGCACATCCTCAAGAGCGTAAATGACCTAAATTAGGTAATCTCTTGGTCCATAACTCATAAGGTATGGTACCAATAGACTTGGAAGGCACTCTATTAGGGATATATGCTGCACAAAACAAGGCATCACCCCAAAAAGTAATGTCCTTATGACAGAAGGCAATGTTTTGTTAAGGTGTCCTTGGAAGGGTAAGTTGTATTGCAATGTTTTTCTTATCACAGAAGGCATTGAATTCATTTGACAAATACTCGCCTCCACGAACAGTCTTTAAAGACTTGAGCGTTTTACCTAATTGATTCTCCACTAAGTTCACATAAGTTTCGAAACACCTAAGTGTTTCATGCTTATGCATTAGTAAAAATACATGGGCATAATGAGTACAGTCATCAATGAAGGTAATAAAATATCTAAACCTAAGTCTAAATGATACTTTCATTGGGCCATAAAAGTCAGAGTGGATCAATTGCAAAGAATCACTACACTTAGTTGTCCTATCAAAAAGCTTTCTTACAGCCTTTCTCGTAAGACATGATTGGCAACTTGGTAATGAAACATTGGTTAAAGACTCAATTAATCCACTCATGGCTAAATTATTCATTCTTTCTTGTCCAATGTGCCCTAACCTATCATACCAAGTCATTGGACTTATGGCATTAGCAATGTGGCAACTACCATTGGCAACATTTATATTTAACTAAAACAAGTCATTATAGACTGAACAAGAACAAATCTTATTACTACCATAAATAATATTTACAAGCCCATTTGAGAAGTTCATAAAATATCCATAGTTCATAAAGGAACTAATATAAATCAAGTTTCTAGCCATGCAAGGTACATATAATATATCAATAAGTATTAAATCATGTGTTTCCAATGGGACCCTACAAGTGTCAATCCCTTCAATAACCAAACTTGCATTGTTACCCACAGAAATAGTCCTTGCCCCTTTAGGCAACTTTCTATAGGCAACATACCATGTTCTTTCTTTGGCTATGTAGTCTGTTGCTCCCGAATCAATAATCCATAAAGAATTAGATTCAATAAGGTTAGCACATGACATAACATATACTAAAGAAGGAATCTCATAGGAAACATATACTTTAGGTAGGTCCTTGCACTCTTTAGCAAAGTGTCCCTTGTTCCCACAATTGAAGTACTTGAGCTTACTCTTGTGCCTCTTTTTAAACTTATTCTTGTTGGGTCAATTCCCCTTGCCTTCTTCTTTTTTCTTCCCCTTGAACCATTTCTTGTTCTTTTGGGAAAATGAAGTCTTGGCAACATACGCTATAGAGTAGTCCTTTATTGCTATGACTTTTGCCTCCAAAAGCATATGTCTGGCAATATCATCAAAATTCTTAATTTCACTATTATGGCGCAAGTTGACCTTCATCAACTGTCACTTTTCATCAGGCAGAGAACGGATTATGGTCTGCACTTGCTGCTCATCTGTGAGAACATGACCAGCTCCCTTACGTTGGGAGACCATGCGTGACATTTTCATGCAAATGAGTGGCCATTGCATGATCTGGTCTCTTCATATAATTCTCAAATCTAAGAATCATGGACCTTTGTTTTTTTACAGAAACATCCTCAAACTTAGCCTTGGCAGTATCCCAAATTGCATTGGCTGACTCAAACATTAAGAAGTTCACCATGAGCTCATCTACCATCGCACTTAACAATGTTATGCGAGCCATGATATCCTTTTTTCTTATATGCCTCATAGGCACTGGGGTCCTGTCCATTGGCTGATGGTTCTTCCACATTTGTGAGCACATCAATTGCATCTTACTCAATTAAAATGAATTGGACTTTTTGTTGCCAAATGGGTTAGTTATCTTCATCAAGCTTAAGGTCCTTATTTAACTCAGCACTGATATTCTTGCAAGCCATCTATGTAATATTTAATATGTAAGTACATTTCAACTACAACAAGACTAATTCAAGTACCAAGCAAATATGAATAAACTAATTCATGCTATAACATAACAAAGGTATGCATTCTAACACACAATTAGATATGTCATAACATGTTTCATTAATTCACATAAGCGTGGTCTTAATTCATTCATAGGTATGCACAAATGGACAGACTTGAACATTCAATAATACCTAAGGCATTTCTCAATTAAATTCGACTCTAATTAGTGTCAAATTTAATATTTAGATCTGAGATACATTTATGAACAGTGTAATATTTTTTTATAATTTTTTTGAGGAGTCTAATGTGCTCCTGGGTGTAAATACACCTGGTCAATAGGCGTTAATAGGCATTAACTTCCGTTGGTCTTAATTCAAATAAGGAAAATTGAGTAGTCAGCTATGGGATCCGAACGTGTTGACAATGAATTGTTAGTTTAAAGTAATAATGGTAATTAATGATTATAGCAACATAATTTTAGTTATTACTTGGTTTACTTTTTTGTTATTGTTCATTTCTTGGTATACTGCATATACTTTCATATTTGTTAGACTGCATATACTATCATATTAACCAGGTTTCGAGAACAGCAAAGCATGTTAATTGATTTGAATGAAAACCCAGACGACAAAGGCATCACTAAGGAATCTGAACGATACGATGGCGGCGAGGAGGGCGATGGTAATTGTAATGAAGAAGATTTTGGTGTTGGTGGTGGGGCTAGTGACGAAGACAACCATGGTGGGTCAGACGATGGAGGTAAGTAGAAATTCTTTTTCAATACGTTGTGCAATTGTACTAATTTGGGTCTCATTTTCCTTTTTCTATGTATGCATCTATTATTTAATTGTATTATTCTATGGCTAACATATTTGCTACAATCAAAGTGGTGTGATGACAGAGAGGAAGGGAATTGTGACTGTAATAGTGTGGAAGTGAGTGGTGGTGATGGGTTTAATGTTCTTACTAATGAGGTTCAAGGTTTGTTTCATATTCATTTTGTGTTATTCCTGTACGTGTTTTTGAGATGGTGTAATGTAGTATGTTTTTGTATGGTTTAGGCAGGTGTTACGGGGAAGAGGATGTAGAGGTTGGTGATAATGGCAGCCATGGTAGGTGAGACGATAGAGGTGCCTGGCAATTTTGTTTTCATATTTTTTATGTTGATGATGTTATGTATCAATCCGTTATTTGATTGTATTAAATGGAACCCAAATTAGATTTATTTGGAACTAGTATGTACATTTATGATGAATGATTTTATTATTCTGATGTGCTCTTACTACTACATTTTTGTGCACATATATATTATATTTTATCTATTTTAGATTTGAGAATTGATTATGGCGTTGTTCAAGGATCGGAAGGTGTTGAAGAGGCTTCGTTGGAGGGCATTGGTTTTAAGAGTGTAGATGCTGTTTTTTTGTTCTTTAGTAGATATGTTGTCGAAAATGGGTTCAAGGCCCATCGTAATAGGCTTCGATGGAGGCATGATTGTGTCGTTGCAGCAGAGTTCTGCTGTCACCGGCAAGGTCACAAGCATTCAGCAAAATCATCTGATGGTGAAGCTTCGTATCGAAAACACTCAGTGAGATGTGGATGCTCTGCTTATATTAGGTTCAGATGCAATGGAGATGACCAGTGGGTTTGTGATTGCCAAATTATGAAGCATAACCATCCGTTTATACCAGATCAGATGCGCCATCTACTAAACACAGGCAAAGACATGACAGTTGAGCAATTCGGCACGTTGATGGCATTGGTGAATAATGGTATTCGAGTGATTGACACTCATAGGGTGTTTAACAATGAAGCTGGGGGGGCCTGAGCAATCTAGGCTGAAAAAAAAAATTATACAATAAAGTTGTTGCAGAAAGGGCTTTAGTGGTTGGTAAGGGTGACGCTGCATCACTGGTTAAGTGTTTCAAGGAGCGCGCCAAAACGGACCCCAATTTTTTCTACACCGTGGAGGTTGATGAAATGGGGAGGTTGGCAAACTTTTTTTGGCACAATGGATAAATGAAGGCTGATTATCTATTTTTTGGTGATTTCGCATCAATGAACATTACATATCGGACTAACCGTTACAATATGTTCTGTGTTCCGATAGTCGGGGCCAACCACCACCATCAAAATGTAATGTTTGGGTGTGCCTTTCTAGTAGAGTAAAAAGCTAGGGCATTCGAATGGTTGCTGAGGAATTTTTTACAAAGTGTGGATGGAGTAAAGCCGAAGACGTTATTCTCGGATCAGGACAATGCATTTTTAAGTGCATTTGATAGCGTGTTCAAGCAAGCAAAACATAAGCTATGCTTGTGGCATATATTGGAGAAGACACCTAGCAAGCTTCGTCATTTGTATTATCGACCTGGGTTTTCTTCAAAGTTCTTAAAATGTTTGTACGATTGTTTGACTGAGGATGAGCTACAACGTACATGGAATGAATTGCTTGATAAGTATGGTTGTTCTGATTATAGTTGGCTTAAATCAATTTGGCGAGTGCGTGAGCGTTGGGCTCCATGCTTGTGTAGGGATATTTTTTCGGCAGGTATTCCCAAACCGGTGTTTGTTGTATTTTGTTTCTTTCATATTATTATACTCCTTGTATGTATTACTCTGTTCTTGTTTTGTATTATTCTATTTATTCCTTTTTATACCTGATACTCCCTCTGTCTCATAAAATTTGTCCTGTTTGATAATGCACGCAAATTAAGACTTGTCTACTTTTTACTTCTTTCTTTTAATATAAAACTATTAGTTTATTTATTTTTATATAAATTACATGTACTTATCTAATTTTTAATGGGCCCTATGTACTTTCACTCTTTAATTTTCTCAATTTTTCTCCTTTCAATAAATGATATATATATATATAATAATAAAAAAGTTACCTTATTTTGGAAAGATAAAAAGAGGACAACTATTTTGAAACTGCTAAAAAAGGAATAGAGGCTAACTATTGTCAAACGAAGGGAGTATTTCTTTTCTGTATTATTTTGATGTTTTAATGTATTTCACTGTATGCCCAAACTAGTGTTTGTTTTATTCTGTTTCTTTTCATATTATTATACTCGTTTTTCGTGTTACTCTATTAATCCTTTGTACTATTCTATTTTCTATTTTTTCATATCATCATATTTTCTTTTCTGTACTATTTTGATGTTTTAATGTATTTTCTTATGTTATTGTCGTACGCTATTCTTTCTCAGGCATGCTCGCAACGCAGAGGAGTGAGAGCACAAACAGTGTCCTTACTTCATTGGCCAATAAACAGATGGGATTGCTTGATATGTTCCATGCAAGTGACGTACGGGCTAAAGAATAAAGGCACAACGAAGTTGAGAAGGATTTTAATAACTACGGGGAGTATGAGGTTTCCTTCCATAATGATATTTTGATTCATGCATCTAACGTATATAGCTTCAGGTTGTTCAAAGATTTTCAGGAGTAGTTTAACTATGCAGTAGGTGCAAAATTTAAGCTTGTTAGTGTCACTTTTGGGGTTGAGTGTTTCTAGGTATTGCGGGGATGACGTGATCCCGACGAGTTTTCAGTTAGGTTTGACCCATTATCGAAGACAGTTGATTATGATGGGATTCGGGAGCCAAACAGCGCAGCGGAATTTAACCGAAACCCTCCAGGATCCAAGTGAAACGGGGTAAACCGGGTGTTCGAAAATTTTCATACCTAATTTTCGGTTGAGATCTCTCACTCAACTGTAGAGTCGAATCACAAAACCTGAACAGTTGACGTGTTCAGGCTCTCTATGGTATCCACACGAGCCTCTCAGGATCATCACGCTTCCACCACGTCTCGGCAGATGCGTTTCTCTTGCGCTCGCAGTGCTAGTTTGCGTCCTCCAAGGAATTGCAAGAGAAGAGTGTGGCTGCCCTTTTGGGAGGCTAGGGCACGGAGACCTGCGAATTTCTCACTTAAAAGTTGTATTTATAGTGAGACTCAACTTCCAGGCCTAATGGGTTTCAAAGCCCTAATCCAATTAGGATTTAATTTTGGGCTTAATAATGGCTCAACTCTTTGGCCCATTATTAATACGAAATTAAAGTGAAACCATAACCCAAATAATTAGCCCATGCACTCTAGTGATCCAAATAGCTCTATGTGTGCGACCCAATAGGTTCTTGCCATGTTGGCAATGATCATAAATCACATTTATGATCATAAGCAATGAGCGGTGTCTAGCAACACATCATTGCTACCCAAGTGACAAGATTGTCGATGATTCGACTAAACCTTTATGATCATCACCGATATATGCCATTGTCCCTTTGTCCAAGATATCAAGACTAAGCACGAGACATGGAATGTGTCACTCTCGTATAGCCCAATCTTTGGTTTCTTGATTACCGAGTAGACCAACTTAAACTGATGACATTGATATCATATATCAACTCATCCGAGCATGGCCATGCATTTTCTAAGTCTCACTCTATCAAGGGGCCCGAAGATATCACTCCCGTTACATAGGAGGGACAAATCCCATCTTGATCATACAAATCCCTCCGCATGATATGTGACATACCCAATGACCTCCTTCAAGTTCACTCAGTTACGAGCAACAAAGGAAAGTATCAAAGTATGTGACTCACATGTAGGGAACCTTGATGATCTTAGGTCGAAGGACTACATATACCATGATCACTATGAGAATCACTTATGACACTCATATAACGATCCATGTAGTGTTCTCATGGTGGGTCGGTCCAGTACACAAGTTCTCCAACTTGTACCCATATGTAGACTACATATCTCATATTAGTCTCCACATATGCTAGTCGTTATGTATTATTGCAACCCGCTCCACAATAATACTAGACTAGGGACGTTTAAGAATATCATTATTCTAGGGTTACAATTATGTTTATTACGTTACGCAGAAACAAAACAACAAACATAATTGCTGGATTAATGCCTTAATAAAATATCATGACTCAATGTGCAAAAATACAATCATCTCATGATTGGCCTTTTGGGCACAACACTAACAATCTCCCACTTGCACTAAAAGCCAATCATCCATGTATCTAATACCGATGGACCTAGAATGGCTATCATGCTTCTGCTGCGTAAGGGGCTTTGTCAGTGGATCAGCAATGTTGCTGTCTGTCGAAGTCCTGCATATCCTTACATCACCCCTCTCGATGATCTCCCTGATGAGATGATAGCGTCGGAGTATGTGTTTGGATCGCTGGTGAGATCGAGGTTCCTTAGCCTGTGCGATTGCTCCATTGTTGTCACAATAGAGCTCTATCGGGTTGGCAATGCTTGGAACCACTCCAAGTTCAGTGATGAACTTCTTGATCCAAACTGCCTCCTTCGCAGCATCAGAGGCGGCAATGTACTCAGATTCTGTTGTAGAGTCAGCTACTGTCTCTTGCTTTGAACTCTTCCAGCTCACAGCACCACCACCAATACAAAACACATAACCAGATTGCGATCTAAAATCATCCTTATCGGATTGGAAGCTTGCATCGGTGTAACCCCTTACAACGAGCTCATCTTCACCTCCAAAGACCAAGAATGCATCCTTAGTCCTTCGTAAGTACTTAAGGATGTTCTTAACAGCTGTCCAGTGACTCTCACCAGGGTTCGATTGGTACCTACTCGTCATGCTTAAAGGCATATGAGACATCAGGACGAGTACATATCATGGCATACATGATAGATCCAATTGCTGAAGCATATGGAATCTTACTCATGCGCTCTCTCTCCTCGGGTGTACTCGGACACTGAGATCTAGAAAGAGTTATACCATGTGACATGGGCAAGAATCCTTTCTTGGAATCTTGCATGCTAAACCTCTTTAGCACCTTGTCAATATATGTACTTTGACTTAGGCCAAGAAGCTTTCTAGATCTATCTCTATAGATCCTGATGCCTAACACATAGGCTGCTTCACCCAAGTCCTTCATAGAGAAACATTTCCCCAGCCAAGTCTTCACAGACTGTAGCTCAGGAATGTCATTCCCGATGAGTAGTATGTCATCTACATACAACACCAAGAAGACAATAGCACTCCCACTAACCTTCTTGTAGACACAAGGTTCATCTTCATTTTTGATAAAACCAAACTCTTTGATTGCTTCATCAAAACGAAGATTCCAACTTCGAGAAGCTTGCTTCAGTCCATAAATGGACCTTTGCAACTTGCACACTTTATTGGCATTCTCAGGAGTGACAAAACCCTCAGGTTGTGTCATGTACACATCCTCAAGTAGCTTTCCATTTAGGAATGCAGTTTTGACATCCATTTGCCATATCTCATAATCATAGTGTGCAGCAATAGCAAACAAAATTCGGATGGATTTAAGCATAGCAACTGGTGAAAAAGTTTCATCATAGTCAATACCATGAATTTGCTTGAAACCTTTTGCAACCAATCGTCCCTTAAAGGTAATCACATTACCATCCATGTCAGTTTTCTTCTTGAAAACCCATTTGCACCCTATGGGTTTTACCCCTTCAGGTGGGTCAACCAAAGTCCATACTTGGTTTTCATACATGGATTCCATCTCGGATTTCATGGCCACTAGCCACTTCTCAGAGTCAGGCCCCGACATAGCTTGTTGGTAGGTTGTGGGCTCATCCTGATCCATGAGCATCACATCACCAGTGTGAGTCATGAGAAATCCATATCTCTCGGGCTCACGCCGAATCCTACCAGACCTACGTGGGCTCTGTGCTACAGGAACAGACTCTTGAACCACAACATCTTGTGGTGTCTGTTCAGGTTCCATTTCAGGTTCGATGTCTCCTTGTTGTTCTTGAATTTCTTCAAGTTCTACTTTCCTCCCACTAGTTCCTTTAGAGATAAACTCTTTCTCTAAAAAGACACCAGTTCGAGCAACAAACACTTTTTGCTCAGAAGGATTGTAGAAATAGTAACCCTTTGTTTCTTTGGGATACCCAACAAAAAGGCATTTTTGAGATTTGGGCCCTAGTTTGTCAGAGGATTGACGTTTCACATAAGCGTCACAGCCCCAAATCTTCATAAAAGACAAATTGGGACGCCTCCCACTCCATATCTCATATGGTGTCTTTTGAACCGATTTAGATGGAACTCGGTTTAGTGTAAAAGCGGCTGTCTCTAGAGCATGTCCCCAAAAGGAGTTTGGAAGGTCAGCTTGACTCATCATAGAGCGAACCATGTCTAACAGAGTTCGATTTCTCCTTTCAGATACACCATTCCATTGAGGTGTACCTGGTGGAGTGAGTTGTGATACTATACCACACTCCTTCAGATAGTCAAGGAATTCTCGATCCAAGTACTCTCCACCTCGATCTGATCGAAGCACTTTGATACTCTTCCCGAGTTGATTCTCTACTTCATTCTTGAATTCTTTGAACTTTTCAAAGGATTCTGACTTGTGTCTCATAAGATACACATAGCCATATCTGCTAAAGTCATCAGTGAAAGTAATGAAGTATTGGAAACCTCCTCTAGCTTGTGTAGACATAGGGCCACATACATCACTATGTATGAGTCCTAGTAAGTCATTAGCCCTTTCACTTTGCCCTGTGAATGGGGCTTTGGTCATCTTGCCCAACAAACATGACTCACATGTCTCATATGATTCAAAATCAAATGAGTCCAAGAGTCCATCCTTATGGAGCTTGGATATGCGGGTCTCATTTATATGGCCCAAGCGACAGTGCCAGAGATAGGTCGGGTTCGAATCATTTAATCTGACCTTCTTGGTATTCACATTATAGATTGGATCTTCGAGGTCTAGAACATACAACCCATTGCTAAGTTGAGCACTACCATAAAAGATTTCATTCAAATAAATAGAACAACATTTGTCCTTTATTATAAATGAAAAACCTTTCTTGTCCAAACAAGAAACAGAAATCAAATTTCTACTAATAGTAGGCACAAAGTAGCAGTTGTCTAATTCTAAAACTAATCCACTAAGTAAAGTGAGAACATAAGTCCCTACTGCTAAGGCAGCAACCCTTGCTCCATTTCCAACACGTAGGTCCACTTCACCTCGGGCCAATCTTCTACTTCTACTTCTACTTAGATCCTGCACATTTGCACAAATGTGAGATCCACATCCAGTATCCAATACCCAAGATGAGGAAGTAGAAAAGTTAGCCTCTATAACAAAAATACCTGAAGTGGAAGTCTTACTTCCCTTTTCCTTAGCAAGTTCTTCAAGATAGAGCTTGCAGTTGCGCTTCCAGTGTCCAGGTTGCTTACAATGGAAGCACTCCCCTTCCTTTGCCACACCACCCTTTGGTTTCAGTGCAGCTGAAGAAGAATTAGCATTGGACTTTCCATTAGCTTTATCCTTCTTCTTGTTGGCTTTTCCCTTTCCCTTGCCCTTTTGAACCATCAAAATGGGCTTAGCCTTCTTAAGGTTTTGCTCAGCAGTTCTCAACATGTTGAGCAATTCAGGGAGGGACTTGTCAAGGTCGTTCATGTTATAGTTCATGACAAACTGACTGTAGCTTTCAGGCAACGATTGCAAGACTACATCAATAGCCAACTCTTTCTGAAGAGCAAATCCCAAATTCTCAAGATTCTCAATGTACCCAATCATCTTGAGCACATGAGGACCCACGGGACTTCCCTCAGACATCTTGCACTGAAACAATGCCTTAGAGGTCTCAAACCTCTCATGCCTAGCTTGCTCTTGGAAAAGCATTTTGAGATGTTCGATCATATCGAACGCCCCCATGTTCTCATGTTGCTTCTGAAGCTCAGATTCCATGGTAATAAGCATGAGGCATGCAACATCCAAAGCATCATCAGAATGCCTCTTGTGAGCATCCCTTTCAGCTCTTGGAGCAGTGGCAGCAGGCTCATTCGGAATGGGCTGCTCTAGGACATAAGCCTTTCTCTCTTGTTTGAGGACTATCCTCAAGTTTCGGTACCATTTGAGAAAGTTGGTCCCATTCAGTTTTTCCTTCTCAAGGATCGATCGCAACGAAAGTGTCGATGTGTTTTGTGCCATGGTTATCTACAACAGTAAATATGCAGTGTAAGAGTCATGTATTTTAATTCATTTAATAAGGACTTTTATTAAACGATACTCCCACTATTTTCCTCAAAATAATAACCCTCGATATTATTTCGGAACACCTCGGCGCTAAGGTATTCTAGTGGGCCAAGATCCATATTTGACCACAACCTGAGTCAGCTTTGGCTTTTCTCTCAAGTTACAGCTATTTAGGTAGGCAACTCCTTGCCAATTGCATCCCATGCAACTCTTGGATAGTTGGGTGAACAACACTTGTCCAAGCTCATCTCATGAGCTTAAGCCCAACTCTATGCCTCTAAGTCCCTAATCCTATTAGGATGACTTAGTTAAGTCGAACCCAAAGTTAGCAGTTTGGATATCACTATTATCCCATCGCGCCTTACCAAGATGAACATAGGTGCTTTGCTTTGGCAAACCCACCTAATGTTGATCAAAGTCTTGACGAGTGCCAACATTTGGAAGGCATCACATTTAATGACTTAATATTTGTTTGAGGGATTTTTTTCTTTTGATCTCACCAATTTGTTATCTCCGGTTGTCTTATACATGCATCACATACAAATATAAAACATGCATCTCATGCGTACAAGAAAGTAAACGTGACATGGTTATAGCCCAAACTATGCGATATTCTCAAGCCAATGAGAATATCATAAAAGCCTAAGAAAAGAAAAGAGTCTTCACAAGCTCCTTCTCTTCCTTTCTTGGTTGCCCTTTTGTTGTCACCTCCTTGGACATACCACCTTGGATGATCCTTGGACATACCACCTTGGATGATCCCATAATGCACCATTACATCAATAATAGAAACCTCGAGTTACATTCGAGGGGAGTAAGGTGAGAAGAGAATGTACAATGAGAGTGATAAGAAAAGGCACGACTCGCAGGCCGTATTTACAAGTACAACCAATCAAGGGCTATAACCATGCACCATGCTTCAAACACCAATCAGCATATCATGTCAAATCTCATTCAACAAAGATGCATGCCAATTTTCGTGCGTTGATTAACCAGTTTTTATTTATGTGGCGCTTCGCATACGGCGGTCCCGCTGGCCTGTCAGTGGGCGGTGGTTCCGCTGACCGGTCAGCGGACGAGGTCAAGGGGAGCCGCCCTTGCGGGGGGCGTGGGGGGCAGCGCCCCCCTGCGCAAAAAATTTTCTTACAATTGCTTAGCCCGAAATCTTGTATTTTGAGAAAGTAGGCACCCGAGACTCCTCTATTCGAGCCACCAAAAATACCTTACTTTCGGTGCCCGAACAGGCTGAATCCGAACCAAGCTAGGGTTTTTGCAACTATTGCAAGAATCCTAATCCATATAGGTATCTCATACCATTCAATTTCAGGTTAATCTCATTAACCAATTTGTGTCGTTTCTTCATATATCTCATATGTTCATTACGAATTCCAGTTTCATGCATCTTGAATCAATCTAATTAATCATGGCCGAAAAGCAACCGAACACATAGCATCATGCGATTCAACACTCAATCCCGATTTAGGGTTTCACCAGTAGCTCTGATACCACTGATGGGTTTCGGGAGCCAAACAGCGCAGTGGAATTTAACCGAAACCCTCCAGGATCCAAGTGAAATGGGGTAAACCGGGTGTTCAAAAATTTTCATACCTAATTTTCGGTTGAGATCTCTCACTCAACTGTAGAGTTGAATCACAAAACCTGAACAGTTGACGTGTTCAGGCTCTCTATGGTATCCACACGAGCCTCTCGGGATCACCACGCTTCCACCACGTCCGACAGATGTGTTTCTCTTGCGCTCGCAGTGCTAGCTTGCGTCCTCCAAGGAATTGCAAGAGAAGAGTGTGGCTGTCCTTTTTGGAGGCTAGGGCAAGGAGACCTGCGAATTTCTCACTTAAAAGTTGTATTTATAGTGAAACTCAACTTCCAGGCCTAATGGGTTTCAAAGCCCTAATCCAATTAGGATTTAATTTCGGGCTTAATAATGGCTCAACTCTTTGGCCCATTATTAATACGAAATTAAAGTGAAACCATAACCCAAATAATTAGCCCATGCACTCTAATGATCCAAATAGCTCTATGTGTGCGACCCAATAGGCTCTTGCCATGTTGGCAATGATCATAAATCACATTTATGATCATAAGCAATGAGCGGTGTCTAGCAACACATCATTGCTACCCAAGTGACAAGATTGTCGGTGAATCGACTAAACCTTTATGATCATCACCGATATATGCCATTGTCCCTTTGTCCAAGATATCAAGACTAAGCACGAGACATGGAATGTGTCACTCTCGTATAGCCCAATCTTTGGTTTCTTGATTACCGAGTAGACCAACTTAAACTGATGACATTGATATCGTATATCAACTCATCCGAGCATGGCCATGCATTCTCTAAGTCTCACTCTATCAAGGGGCCCGAAGATATCACTCCCGTTACATAGGAGGGACAAATCCCATCTTGATCATACAAATCCCTCCGCATGATATGTGACATACCCAATGACCTCCTTCAAGTTCACTCAGTTACGAGCAACAAAGGAAAGTATCAAAGTATGTGACTCACATGTAGGGAACCTTGATGATCTTAGGTCGAAGGACTACATATACCATGATCACTATGAGAATCACTTATGACACTCATATAATGATCCATGAAGTGTTCTCATGGTGGGTCGGTCCAGTACACAAGTTCTCCAACTTGTACCCATATGTAGACTACATATCTCATATTAGTCTCCACATATGCTAGTCATTATGTATTATTGCAACCCGCTCCACAATAATACTAGAGTAGGGACGTTTAAGAATATCATTATTCTAGGGTTTCAATTATGTTTATTACGTTACACAAAAACAAAACAACGAACATAATTGCTGGATTAATGCCTCAATAAAATATCATGACTCAATGTGCAAAAATACAATCATCTCATGATTGGCTTTTTGGGCACAACACTAACAGATTATTCTTGCAAGTTCTTTAGCCAACAAGGTTTTCTGTGTGCTCATGCAATCTGGATTTTAGACTTAAAAGAGGAGGAAAAAATACCAGAGCAGTACATTTTGAAGGGATGGTCTAAGAATGCAAGAACATACTCCGATGAATTAATGGGTCGTTCAGATGGGCAAGAGCGCATGCAGAGGTTTTGTTGGCAGACGAACACTGCACGTGAGTGTTATAATTTGATTGCTCGTTGTATGAATGATCCTGAATAAAGGTAGCGGTTTGATAAAGGGTTTTGCTTGCTTAAACGGGCTGTACTCAAGGGGAATGATGATATGGGGGTGATTTCAACGACTATTGGAGCAAGGGATCACATTCGAAACCCAAAGTTCGTGAAGATTAACACTTTTGATCGTAAGAGGGTTAAAAGCATGGTTGAGCACTTCCGATCCCAGAACAAAAGGAGTAGGAAGTAGTAAGGTTTTCATGAATGACATTTTCATGATTTTTTGGTGGATCATAAGTGTGCTACAAAGTTAAGAGTCTGTTTTCCAATTTCTTTACCATTGCCAAACGATTGAATAATACATATGCTTGGAACTATGAATAAAGATACAATCGCCATATATTAATGTATCAAAACCTTACTTCACTGTGTCAATGAATCACAACCGAACTCCACCTTAACACAACTCAGTAATTTGCACCAATAGAGACATAGCAATTGTACATACCAAATGAGCAACATAATAATACAATGTACATACGGAATGACGCATATTCATAACCAATGCACACTTATGTTTCAGAACCATACTCCTTTATGAATCATTAATGTTGTATTATATTTCTTCTCATATTATTATACTCCTTTTATGTATTATTCTGTTCCTTTTTTGTATTTGTCTGTTCCTTCTTTTTCATACCATTATATTTATTTACTGTATAATTCTGATGCTTTAGCATATTTTATTATATGCCCTAATTACTGTTTGTTTTATTCTGTTTCTTTTCATATTAATATATATCATTTTCGTATTATTTTACCCTTATTTTGTATTGTTCTATTTCTTCTTTATTCATACCAGTATATTGTATGTCGCCTTCATTGAAGGATCTCTTAACTATATAATAAAGTATAATCAAAGGCTAATTGTTGATCACATGAGTATTTCATATCATTTTCATAACCAAAACCAAAGGAGACCAAATAATAAAGATATGAGTCATTCAATTTAATCTATAAATAATATATATGCTACTCCTCCTCCACTTCGAATGCCATCTTTGCTGCTGCGACAACTCCATCTCTGATTTTGTTTGTCTCATCTGTCAGTATCATTGATGCAATAAGCCGCCAATGGTACTTGGATGCCTTGTCCTGCATTTTTTTGGTCACCTCGTTTAAGTATTCATACATTAAATAAGTCATTTTACATTTGACAAATGAGTTCTTTATATATCTAACTTACTGAGCCAAGGTCGCTATCAAAGTCCCCTCTTTTAAACAATTTCATATGCTTCATTGTGAACACACCACAGTCTTTATTGTTTGACAAGTATGCTTTACTTTTCATTTGCTTCTTCCAGGACGATGTAAAATGCTCACAATCATACGCCCTAAAACTTTTAACCTTTGGATGATTTATGGACTTTAAATAGTCCTAGAAAAGGATCCCTTGATCACAAACAAGACATGGCAAGCAAGTCAAAACATGTCATTTGATCACATCCAGGTAACGTAAAAACATTTTAATTTCCTATTACTCACAACTTGCCTTTCCATATATCCATAGTCTTCCCACTCTTTCCTCAGGTTGTTCAAAACATGTATGACATCGTTTTCAAAATCAATGCACACCAGGAAGTAGTGGCCCGCCCTTAAGGATTGGTAAAAAAATCTGCTACACACAAGATAACTAATCCATTAATCAGAACTTCAGGAACATTATGGCCAGTAATTCATATGTCACACAGAAAAATAGTGACATCATCCAGTTTAACATAAACCACTATTAGTTCATACAAAACACACTCTCTAGTTATTCAGCTGTCACAAAACCACAGATACCTCATCTAGATTCACACATTTAAAATGGGTCATAACAAGTCATATGGGATTATTGTGGATATGTGGTTTGCTTCCAACCACTCTTGAATTGTATTGTTGACTTGCTGACTTATTCTCTCTCCACTATTCGCCATATGAGCTACAGGCATCTCAGGGTTGTATGTAGCGAAAACCAACTACATTTTACATAAAGAAAATATTCTAGTTCTATAAACTGAATTCAATATTAACAGTGCAGATATCTTACCCATACATGTGGCATCATGAAGATACGTTTGCGAACAACCTTTTTTTGTTCTCCTGCGTTAAAGACTAGACACCATGCATCGATAACTGTTATGTCAATTCCAGTCTTTCTCCCGAAATGTTAGAAAGCTTTCACGTGATACTACATGGTTTAGCATGTCATCGTACAATAGTTCCCTACTCACCATTATATCAAGGCGGAGTTAAACCAGTTGAAAACCTTATGTCCTACTTAAACATAATAGAATACTACATGAAAACAGCAAAAACAAACTGCTTATTTAATACTATTTGGTTTAGTTACTGGAACTATACAAGAATAATACATACATCCAACAAAATCACACATTCCATTTTTCAATTAATATTAGTTTGTTTTACTTACAGAAACGGTTTCCACTGCTTAGTATGATTTGAAACTTACGATTGATCTAGCTCCGGCCGCATTGCAAAATCCACAATAACTGCATCTTCGTGTGGAATTTGATTCTTACGATCTTCTTTTCCCATAGTTGCCATGAATGGAGACCTTAGGCAAGCAGGCTTCTATTTCTTCCTTATTGGCCATCCTCCTATACAATCATCACCTTTCTTCGTTCTTGCTAACATCGATATTGGACCAACACTCTTACCCTCATGAATATCAATAACAACCCCACATTCAATAGGTACATATATCATATTTAAAAAAATAAATATACTACTGAAACATGTACCGATACAAACGACAGGTCATTGTCTTACTTGTGACACCACAATCTCTAGTTTTGTTCGTATGCTCTGCCTCTCTAGGCTCAGTGGCTCCACCAACAGGAGTTACCACTAGTATATCAGGATCACCAACCTTCTGCCTACCATCTGATTGTTTTCTCCCTACATAATAATTTATAATCATTTCAACACAAACTCGCTGTTTTACTAATTCTTTGTTCACATTTCATATATTGCATACCTGAATTGCCATAAAGCAACTGGCAGCAAGCCTGTGTTATCTGGTGAATCATCTCTAATGACTTATCTGTGAAATGTGTCAACTGCGAGCTACTTTCATTGTTCTTATCCATGGGTTTTACAAATGGCTACAACTCCTTTTCCATTTTCGGGAACCGCATGCTAACTTGCTCCACTTACGCCCTAAATTATTGGTATGCTTTACTTGTTTCTTTTCCATACTCCACAAATAGGTTCACTTCACTATCCCACATGCAACTGCTAGTTCCTGCTTATTCCTCCACGCTCCCACCTGTTTCTTCTTTCGCACCTTAAACACCAGTACATATTAATACATATCATAACAGATTTATAGCAAAAACACAAACAATTACTAGAATAATACGTAATGAACTCAATTTTGTATACTAGGTGCCCACGAAATTCAAACTTTGAACATCTTACCTTCTTTACTGTCACTTGACAAAAACTCTTTAACCACGCTGCTTTATCTTTCTCGAACTGAGGATTAACCCGGCCTTTCCCAAATCCTCCCAGCTGCTTCCTCTCCTTATATAAGTGCCTCACCACAATGTCAAGTTCCCAACTTTTTATACATGGCAGCTCCCTCTTGACATCCCTCCGAAAGAAAAGAACAACTCTATCTAGGTAAAGCATCTACACAGAAAGTAGATAAGTGAGGTTCAGTAATTTAATACTTTTTTAGTACGGTATAATACAATTAGACGTCAATTTAGGACATTTCCCCCAAACCATTACACATGGACTAACCTTACACACATCCTTATTATTACAGCCTAATACTATGAATTGTCAATTTAATACACTCATATTCACACTATAGGTTCGTACATTCATAACATCGATGTTGTAACTTAGTGCCAAATAGCCCAACATAACTTACCTAGAGGAAGAGCAAATATCCATTCAACATTTGGGGCCTATCTTTCCCCTTTCCACTTGTACACAGCATCAGCCAACTTTGACAGTACATAATCACAAAAATTCATGTTTGCGATGTCTGATATATCCCTCACAAACCTTAGAAACCTCCAGGAACTCTCTGCTCTGCTGGACAATGAAAGTAGCCTAGAGACGACACACACAATGAAATCCTTCTTAAATCTATCACCGGCTTCTACATCGTCCTCTAAAGCTTTATCTAACTGTGTCAGATAAGGGCCGTCTTGGTTACTAGTCCAACAACCTTCCCAGTTAGTAACAAATGCCTCATGCATTTCTGTAAACTTCGATCCTCCAATTCTAATACTCTCATAGGGGACACCTAGAACCAATCTAACATCTTCTGGCATTAACTCTATCCGACCCTCACCAATTGCTATTGTCATATTTGACGGGTTTAGCCTATCAACCAGCCACTCTATCAACTCCTTACTCAAAAACCTACACTTTAACTTCAACAGTTCACCAAATCCCAACTCCTCAACGGCTTTAACATGCTTTTCCAATTTTGAAATTTTCTCCAACGCCTTTATCATCTGTCGTGCTAAGCATTTTGTATTAAATCTGCATTTAATAAATATAATGGTATGAAAAAAGAAGGAACAGACAAATACTAAACAAGAACAGAATAATACATAAAGGGAGTATAATAATATGAAAATAAATAGAATACAACATTAATGATTCATAAAGGAGTATGTTTCTGAAACATAAGTGTGTGTTGGTTATGAATGTGTCATTCCGTATGTACTTTGTATTATTATGTTGCTCATTTGTTACGTTCAATTGCTATGTCTCTACTGGTGCAAATTGACAGGAATATACATTTACTCACCTATTAAATTTACCACTATCATCCTCGAAATTGCTAGAATTCGCTTTGTCACTCGCTGTCTCTTTCCGTTTCTTTACCTTATGATGCTTAGCCTTCTTCCCCCCTACACACATATGTTTGAGCATCACCCATGACCCCAATATGACATAAGCCTATATATTAACAATATCGTTACCTTTTAGTCTTCCCTTTCTCTTTAACTGATTCTTCATCAATCTCACCATCAATCTTCCGCTTCCCCTTATCACTATTCTCTCCACGCACTTTTCTGCATATCATAACATGATTCAGTCATATCAACTACCCCCATGATATAACATAGTTAAGACCCTGAAAAATTTCATTGAACAGACCTCGTCAGTTTCAGTTTAACATCTGCCTGCTTAGTTTTCTTACTACTTTTCATTCCTTTCATTTTGGGTGACCTTGCTTCACAGCTGCATAATGCCAAAAAGGGTTCACAATAGTACACCACATACTATAATACATTTATAAATCAAGACCATTCATAAACGAATTAGAATGTTACATTAATTATGCATTGTAATACCAAAATAATAACTGAACAGTACAACAACTAATCTGGCACATCCTCGCGACAAAATACATAAACAAATATGAAAGAGTCAAAATACTACTTTTAATAATCAAAAGAATATGTCACGTAATCCACATAACACAAAAAAAAAGCTATAATCATCGTCAAAATGATACAGAATAATGCAAATAAGGTGACAAAATATTACGAAACATGTCATAATACATTTAAAAATCATGAAAATAAATTACCTAAGTAGCATGTTACATAAATTATGCAGAGTTACACTTCAATGTACACTACACGTCAATTTAATACACACTTATAAAATTCAACCATAGAAGTATACCATTGGAACATACAACCCATAGCAGTTTAATCCCCTACACACAAGGATACCATAGAAGCATACATATCCATAATGGTTCCTACCAACTATTCAAGCTTGAAAAAATTACAATTCAACCTACCTGCCTTCCCTGCTACCTCCTACCTCCTCTTTCATCTTTTTCCCAATGTCATCTTCTTTATTTGTCTCCGACCTTGTTCTTGCGTGCCAGCACAGCATTCCCTTCCCTTTCCTCCTGTCCCCCTTTCCTCGTCTACTAACTTTGCAAGTATGGCATAAATACTTAAGTTTATCATGCCAAATGCAGACATCTTATGTACTCATACGGATTACCCATTCCTTACCCGATGATCTGCACATCCGAATCATTACCCCCACTTGGTTCTTTTTCACGATCCCCCTCCAACCTCGAGCCTACTTTGGTAGCTTCTTTGGACCGTACTCGCCGAACAATAATGGGGGAGTTTGTTAATGGTATCCTACATGTCCTTACACAACATCAACCACATTTTTTTCTTACAATTTTAACAAGCACATGTTTGACATACTTAGCTTAAAAGTACTTACAGTTGATACTGAGAGCAAACCACATCCTCTGAGTCATGATCTTCTGATTCACTACTGGATCCACTACCCTCTACGATTCGAACCATACTCCTTACAAACAATCATTCGGTAAAAACATACAAATCGTTAATTGATTCAGACAACCTATCCACAGACAACAAAATACTATTTCAGCAAAACCACACAAAATCAGAATGATACAAACATCCCACACAACCTTACACCTTATAACTGTTCAACATTGCAATCCAACCATACAACTGGACACAACAAAAAATACCCCTATAATAACACTGCTCACAGTTATACAACATGTACTTAGTATAATACATACCTGCTTACAAAAAACACATCAGAACGACACATTAACTCAACCCAGTAAATAACACTTCACTACCACATACAAAATACACCTACTTTCAACCTGATCTAAACCATCCAAAACATTCACAGAATAACACAACTTCACAATTTTTACTTAATGCATTTGATCGGCAGAAACATACAAACTGCCGACAGAGGCAGACAAACCATTAACATAAACTTACTCTGCCACCAAATCCACAAAAAAAACCCACTACAGAACAATACAAAACATTCACAAACTAACCCATCATCTTTCAAATGCCAAAATACCTTTCTTCTTCTCGATGACTCGCACCCCTTAATAGAACGAAATCCCGAACCTTGTTTCTCTCCTTCGTGGTCCTAATCACTTACCTTCCTTCTTTTCTAATGACTTGCACCACTCATTGGAACAAAATCGCGAACCTTGCTTCCCTCCTTTGTAGTCCTAATCACCGTGATCAGAGACACTCCTACACCATCTTCGCTCCCGCTGCCGCCAGGCCAGATTTTGTGCCCAAACCAGCCGCCACCGCCACGAACTTTGGGTTTCCCTAAACCCACCGATGGAGAATGTGGTTTCTTTTTTAACAGGAAGTCGTATTTTGGTTTTGTCTTCGCATTGTGTGTTTTAAGTCATGTTTTTGTATGAAAAGTCCCTTAATTTTCGCGCTTCCCTTGCTAATTTGAAAGCGGGTAACGGATTTAATCCGTTAATAACATTAAAGGTGTTACTAGGTGTATTATACACCAAGGAGGACAGTCTCCAAACTCAATTTTTTATTTTTCTCAAACCCCAAGAATATTAAATATGTTCTTAACTGTCCATTTTCTGGTTAAACTGCTATCTCCATAAACAAATATTTAAAATCCAATGAAACGGCATTTAAAAAATATGAAAATTTTCACAAACATACATAACATGTCCAAAAAGCACATATTAAAAATTCACGAATTTTTGACATCGTTTGCTATTTTAACCAACACAACTTTTCAGAGTTAAGAAAACTGCCTCTCTTTGACAGTCACCATACTGGTTCAAACACAAAATTATTAAACTCGAACAAAATTATTTCCAAAAATCATGAAACTATTCACATTACCTCCTTAAATGTTTAGGAAGCTTGTGTTAAAATTTCACTACTTTTAGATAACATTTAATATGTTAAAACAATTTTAACTTTTAATAACTGTAACTGTTAGGATGCCAGAATTTTCTGTCTATCCGAAAAATATTAATCTTAAAACTTAATCAAATAAACTCCAAAAATTATGAAAATTTCCAGATCAACTTCCGACATCCCAAGGAACATTATATTAAATTTTCACAATTTTTATAAATTAATTGCTACGTTTCATTATTTTGTTTGATAGAAAAAACGTTTTCCATAACCTTGGCTCTGATATCATTTGAAAGTTTCAAAGAAACTTGAATATTATAAATTAAGGACATACCTTAAATCCCTAACAAGTAATGAAGAAACAATAATTGATCTTCTCGTAATCTTGAAGCAAACCGATGTCAGATAGGAGTGAAGATGTCTTATATTATTCACACTTGAACACACAATCCTTATTTAACTTTTCTATGTGATGATGAGAACAGATAAGAGTCAAAATCTTGGGAAAAAGAGAGAGTGATCAAGAGAAGAGGGAGTAGTTATGTATATACACCCTTTTTAACTCAATAACAACCTCTTCTTGTCTCTTATTGCCGAAACAATATATCTCTTCTAAGAGACATCTCACATCTCTAAATTATCATGTGTGGTAAGGTCCTTGTGCTCCTTTGCCACATGGCACGTATCCATTGGTTAATAGCACAAATTATATATATTAATATATATCTAAGTGCATTTTAAAGAATATATTTAGCCACTCAAGCTAAATAATTCTAACAACTTAATGTCATAAATTTTAACAAACATACAATTCACCTCAACTCTTCAAAATAATCTCTAATACCATTACTTTTAATTGTTTCCAAATATTAAAAAAAAAAAGGAAAAGGTTTTTGAGATTATTGTTATTATTTTTTTTGTATGAAACATAATCAACTTGTGCCAGAAGGAGCAACATAGGATGCAACAAAGCAAATTGGTTCAAGTCGAAATAGCTCGAATACCTTGAGCAATAGGTCACGGGCTTGGACCAAAGCCTTATATATTGAGAGATCTAATTTAGAAGATCTCCTTATTTAGACGTCTGACAAACTTCATGAAGATCATTATTGATAAAATTACAAAAATCCCCCAATATTTAGTGAAACTTACACTTGTATCCTCCTATTTCAAATACCTACAGTTACCCCCTCACAAGTTAGCTCCATCATTCACCGTTAGCAAAAAAGGAAAAATAGCTAACTTTGCCCTCCTAGCCTTCTTCCTTAGAAACTTTGCCCCCCAACTAATCAAACCAATTAATTTGGAAAAGAAAAACATCAAACCACTAAAACCTTAGGGAAATCAAACAACTTTCGGATTCATTCGAAGCGATTGAGCATCAAGCCCAAACCTACGGCCAACCATCGACGGTGATAACTGTGGCAGATGCCGGACTCCCTCTTCGCGTTTCCGTTCGAAGTCGCTTTGTTGCCACAACAGCCGATAGTGGTCCAGGAGATGGCGGCACGTGTGAGAAGATGGCTGGCTATCAAGGAAATCGGACCCGATTGAGGCGAGCTCAACCTCAGCCACAGTCATCATCATCGACGGTTGGCGGCGGGGTTGGGCTTGATGTCCAATCGTTTGGTGTATTTCTGAATCCAATCAGAATCGGCATCGTCTAGGCTTGACTTCAAATGGAATCGGGGAAAGGAACCAACTGGGGAACTTGGTGAATGAGAGAGAAACCAACAATATTGAGGCCGGAGAACGGGAGCGATGGGTTCGGCGATTTCAAGGCCGGAGAACAAGAGATACGGGGTCGGAGATTCGAGATTGAAGAACAATTTCGAGGTCGGAGAGCGAGACCTATAAGGCCAGAGATTCGGGATGGCGGTCGTTTTTTGGGAGATGACGGTGGGTTTCTGGGAGGCGGCGATTCGAAGAAAGGGATGAACTCGGGTGGGTTTTCCAAGAAATGTTTTTCTTTTGTGAGTTTTTTGGGTTTGATTTTCTTTTTTCAGAGTAGTTGGTTTGATTTGGGATGGTTTTAGTAGTTGGTAGCAAGATTGTCAAAAACATGCCTTAGAGTGGTTTTGGTTGTTCTCAAATTGTAGAGTCGTAAAATTACGATTCTATCAAAAATATGAAATTTTTTTTGAGATAAATTATGAAAAATATAAAATTATTTAAATTGTCTTAAAAAAATATTAGAAATAACATGTAATTTAAACAAAAAATTTTATTTATTTTTTTGCTTAATTTAGTGGAATAAGGCAGATTTTTAGGTTGGTTGAAGTTGCAGGGTTCAATCTTGGTGTTTCTGTTGAGGAGATGCAGGTTTTGGTTTAGGTAATTAACAAATCAGTTTAAATAATTATTTAAGTATTTTATTAAAATTAATAATAGAATTAATTATATTTGATTTGAATAAAATTGAAGATACTTTGTTACATAGTTATATTTTTAATTGGAATATTAAAATATTGAAAATAGTATGTATTTTATACAAAAGGTGCTTGATTTTAGGAGGAATTGAACATAATAATATTAATATTTATGAAAAATATATTAAATGTTTGTATAAAAAGAAAAAAGAAAAAGGAAAAAGGAAAACGTTTAAAGCTACTTACACTCCACAAATGTCAGAAATCACATTTTAATTACATTCGAATAAATGATCCATGAAATGTTACAAAAATGCCAAGTTAAAGAGACATTTATATTAAATGTTATTTTAACTATTTTTTAATTTTGTTTAGCAATATTTGTTAAAAAAGTCACTAGGAAAACGTTACTAGAAACCTATTTTGTTGTATTGCCCGCACCTGGTGCCTTAACTAGCAACTTTACAAATTCTAGAAGTATTATGAAACACGATGGAGAATAAGGACCAGAACTGGCATTAGGCCACGCTAATCCTTCTACTACATAATTACAGCTCCAGTCCCCAGCTTCCAGGAACGTACAATTTAGTCCCAGGTTATATTTTTTTACAGATCTCACCCAATAAAACTAGAGTCGTAGAATCTCAATGTTTCTACATTTCTATGACTAGAAGTGCGTTTCTACTCGTTTCTACCTAGAGTTCCATTTCTATTGCATTTCAAAACGTCTTCCACCTCTAAAGTCATAAAAACGTAAGCTTTTACGATTTAAAACGTGATTTTAATAACCATGGTTGGTAAGAAAAGTTTTTAAGGAAAAAATTAGGAGCGCAAAATAAGAAATTTTCTTTTTTTTTTTTATGGTAATGGTGAATAGCTTTGTTAACTTAGCAGAGGGTATGCGTAGATATTTGAAACAATGAGCACCAAAATATAGGTTTTCCCAAACCCCACAGGGGGTTTTTATAATTTTCCCATTGTTATTTAGTTATCCGGTGGTATTTCTTGCTGCAAAAAACAATAATTAAAAAAAAAAAAAGGATGACGACGAATGACGCAACATAACTATGTTAAGGTAAATTATACTATTAATATATACTTATGGCCAATTTGTTGTAACTTAAGTTAAATGAATTATTTTTATTTTTACATCTTTTTTACTAAAAACTAATTCTATTTGAAATTTAATATTATGTAGATACAATAATCCATTTGAAAGTAAATTTTCATTATATTGTTAAATTTTTATAAAATTTTCCCTTTTAATACCTCAAACTAAAAAAATTTATAAAAATTTAGTTAGATTACAAAAATTATATTTCAATGGATTATTATAAATACATAATATTTCATTTTAAATAAAATTAATTTTAGATAAAAAAACTTAAAAATAAAAATAAATTATTTTAAAATCAATTGACTTAAGATAAATATTCGGTGTAATTATCTAAGAGGTTAACATGCTTATGAAAAGTGCCGCCCTTGCTACAGTAATTCCCTTTTTTCAAAAGCTTTTGGACACTTTTTTTTAGCCTGAAATTTTTTTGCATTTCTTTTTAGGTTTTTTTTTTTTGTGTTTGGGCTATCTTTTTTCCTTGAAATTGGTTTTTTTTTTAAGGTTGTTTTTCTGGGCTAAAAAAAGTGTAATTTATCCTCTACTTGTTTGCAATGATGTCTTCAGGCTCTTAAATTTTTAAAGTTGTTACTTTTACCACATTACCCTAAACTTTTGATTGTTGTTTTTTAGGTCCCAACTTTTATGAGTGACATTTAAGGTCTAATTTCTCTTCGTATTTCAAATTTGTTACATCGGTCTTGTACAGTATATTTTCTATTTACCAAATTTATTATCAGCACCTTTGAATCATTTAAATTTTTTTAGCTATTCTAGATGAATTATAACTTATTTTTGAATTCATAATATTTTTTATTACTTTTTCTTCTATAAATATAATCTAAAAAAAAATTGTATCTCTATCGGTCATCCTACAATGAAAGTGATGGTTGCAATCTAGTATGTACTAAAACTAGTAGGTTCCATCATTATGGATCCATAGTATCATCGTCTTTCTTTAATCCATCATTATTTTCATCACATAGTTACATTTTATTTTTCTTTTATTCTTTTGGATAATGATACTATAAGCCATTTGATATCTAGAAAAAAAATAATACTAATGAAAATTTATAGAGATAGATAGGCTTTTAGTTATGCTATTAAAATTAACAACGTGTTCTTGATACCGTATCCAAAGCTAGAACTTTTAAAAATAATTAAGACAAACCTAATATTCAAACTTATAAATCTCTAGAGAAACATAAGCATCATAAAAAAACTATCATACCATATAGAGTGAAGATATAATGCCAACTTATATAAGATATAATGTTGGATTAACAAAAAATGAGTAACTACCTAAATAATACAAACAAATTGACAAATACTAAACATTGCTGATTGATCCAGTAGTTGTCCTCTACTCCACCAACCCCACTTCTTTACCATCTGTATCCTTTAATCTTTAATCTCTAGTCTTTAGCCTAAATTTAGATCTAAAAAAAAAAAATCTGAAAAATCTTGAATAGATAAAGAGAAATAACATAATGAAAGGAAGAGCTGAAAGCTTTATTGAATTCTATGGTTGTCAGTCACCATAATGCCCAACATGGTAGCCAGCCATAAAAACGGTGGACAGCAACAAATTGGACAATCTGAGATAAGGCAGAGAAACAATATTGGAAAATATTCTAAAAAAGAATAAAAAATTTGATTTTCTTTTATTGTTTGGGCAAATATACTCACTATTATTATTGGTGGCACTTTTTCACACACTACTAGGGGTGTTAAGAAACTAGGTTTTTATCGAGTAGCTGAAGCTTGAGCTTTGAGTTAAGGCTTATTGAGCTCGAGCTTTGAGTTGAGGCCTATCGAGCTTGAGCTTGAGTTGAGGCCTCAAAAAATAAACGGGTCAAGCTCAAGCCGAACACTACTTGACCTTGTACCCTAACGAGCTTAAGGGGCTTTAAAAGTATCTCATATATACACATCCTAACGGGCCTAATGGGCCTTAATATATAATTTCTCTAATGCAAAATACCCAATTACCAGTAATTCTAGCTTATCAAGCCTGAGGTGTAGGGCTTGAGCTTGCCTCAACTGGAGCTCTAGCAACTCGAACTCGAGTTTAGGTAATACCAATGAGCTAATAGGCCGAGTTCGATCCTAATGGGCTTAGGCGTGGCCTATCCCTTTAGACCCCTACACATCACTAATTTATTTCTCAGAGTCTTCTCTATTTCTTCTTCTTCTTCTTCTTCTTTGTTCTTTATGAACAAAGTTGCATTTAAGCGTATGCACGCGCATACACACACATCAGCCTATGTCGGTCAGTTATTAGTAAACAAAAATATGCCTACTTCTAAAATATCGATTGAACATAATAAAAAATAGTCAAATACTTCTCATATAAAGACAATTAGAGCTAGTTTGTTGCTTTTAGAGTGTCGGCTATTCTAAACAATTCAAACTTGCTGTAAATATCTCACATGATGATCTAGAACCTTCATGGTTACTCTTCAAAGTCAGTCCTAATTTTTAATAATCCCTCTTAGTACCGACTTCCTTTCAATCTTTGGTCATGTTAATAGTAGACTTTGAATTTATAGCATTAATCCTTGAGTTGTTATTTGTAATTAATATTGCTCTCTTGAGCTAGCAAGTAGAGGTGGGAACCGGGTCGGACCGGCCCGGGCCTGGGTTCTGAGGCCCGGGCACGGACCGGCTCTAGGTGGGGCGGTGCCGGGGGGGGGCGGGGCGACGGCGGGGCGGGGGCGACACTGGTCCCGGGGCGGGGCTGGGGCGGGGCGGCGCCGGGGCGAGGGTCCCGGGCGGGGGGGCGGTGAGGCAAGAGGGCGGGGCGGGGCGGGTTTCATTTTTTTTTTGTTAAAATATATATATATATATATAAATAGAACAATTATTAATTATATAAGTCATAAATATTTTTAAGAAAAAACACCACCTCCGGTGTAAGTTTTATTAAGTTAAAAAGCCAAATGGCACTTACAAATAATCAGAACGTGCCTTACATTTTGAAATGGCAAAAACGTTCCGGAAATGATAAATAATAGAAACCTATGATCTATGCTGAACAACATAATCAGATCAAATACAAACTACATGTATGATTGAAAAAAAATAAAATTCAACTCTCGGTATCGGATATTACCTCCTCATCCGAACTCTTTTGGTCTTGATGCTGGAGTGCTGCGAGGCCCCAATCTCGGTTGTACACGCATACTTCTACCGCATCGGGTGTCAATCTTGACCATTTTCTGTTATCACCCGTTTTCCGGCACTAAACGCTGCCTCGGATGAGACGGTCGATACTGGAACGGCAAGAATCTCTTGTGCGATTATCGACAAGATCGGAAATCTTGATCTCTTTTGTTTCCACCACTCCAAGATGTCGAGGTCGTTTGTCTCGAATGATGTGTTGAGATAGTCATCGACCTCAGCTAATCCCGATGTCATCGGTTGGGGTCGTTTGAGCATTTGGAGCGCCGGGTTGAATCTTGAAGAGATTGATCTCCTTGGAGGCTCGGTTTGAGGAGCTTCGGATCTTACCTTATCCGAATGCCGCTCACAATATAACTTGTATAAAGAATGCAAGTACTCGGAAGCAGAAGCAGACATAGCCAAAACATTTATATGAGACATTTCTAAATAAGTATGAAAAATTCCTTCAAGCAGTGTTGTTGTGCCCGTTAATTTTACATACGGGTCAAGTAAAGAAGCGACTAAAAAGATAGGTGGAATGTTTGAGAAATATTGAAGCCACTTAGCCCGCATGGCTTCGACAGTCGGTTTTAACAACTCATCATTTTTAAATTGATGTAAAGCATATGTGATGTTCACTAAATGAAACAAAACTTGATGACTTGTTGGGTAGTAAACACCAGAGAAAAATTCAGTTGCCTCGTAAAAAAACTTAAGCAATTCACCGGTTTTGGAACATTTCTCCCAAATTTCAGTCGTAAGAAATTCAGAACCCATTTTTAAATTCATGAAATGTGACAACAAATTTGCATACGGTAATGCATCTTGCAACATAAAAAATGTGGAGTTCCAGCGGGTTGGGCAATCCAATTTAAACCGTTTCCAAGAAAATGGTTTTTGATTTTCAATACAAAAGCTTTTAAATTCACGAAAAATAGCAGGTCTGGACATCAAATATTTTAATGAGTTTCGAATAGGCAAAATCTCATTTTGGAGAACTTCTAAACCCTTTTGCACACAAATGTTCAAAATATGCCACATGCATCTAACGTGAAAAAATGCACCGTTGAGCGGTGGTTTTAAGTTTTGACTCAAAAGGAGAGTGGCAACATCATTATTTGAAGCATTATCAAATAAAATACACAGAACTTTATCAGTACAGAAATAATCACGTAAAGTTTCTAAGATACAATTAAATATTTGAAAACCAGTATGATCTGTTTCAATAACCTTAAATGACAAAATTCATTTTTGCATTATCCAATCAGAATCAATCCAATGAAAATTAACACAATAGAATGATTGACCTATAGGTGATGTCCACATATCAGAAGTAAATGCCACACAATGATCAATAGCAGAAAAATATGCTTGCAAATTTGATTTTTCGGCTTCAAATTGTCTAAAGCTTTCTTTCCTAGCAGTTTTCCTAGATACTTTTCTAAATGTAGGATTTAATTGTGATTTTATCCAAGATTCTATGTAGACATCTTCAGCTTGTGAAAAAGGTTTTTCGGTAAGCATCATCCAATTTACCATACCTTCTCTACAAGATTGTTGGTTAAAACGAAATATACCTGGTCCGCCGGCGCCGGTTGTAGACCCAAGTTGTGTTTGTCCTCCACAACTAGTCCCGGTGTTAGGGAGGACGTTAGCATGTTGATTTTCAATATGCTGCTTCAGCGTTCCAGTGCCGGAATTCTTTCTATGCATAAATTTTTTCCCGCAATGTTTGCATTTTCCGTACCTCGACTCCCCTTTGTTTATGAGCTCATAATGCTCCCAAACCCAAGCAGTTAGTCTCGTGGATTTACCTTGTGCTTGAGTTTCCTCCACGCCGAGTTCATGACTTGTAGGCGTCGGTTCTGTTGACGGATTCCCGGACGCCATCGCATCCAACTCTTCCACTTCATCATCGGATAATTGATCGTCGAGACCCAAATCGTAATTCGTCATATCGATTCCGGCATCATCGTCGTGAAACTCTTGAATTGAAATGCCTTTATCGGCGGGCCGAGATCGGCGACGGAACAAGGCTCGGAGGCCAGTGTTGCGGGAAGATGAACTATCTGTTGACTTGCCCTTTCCTTTTGAAGCCATGCCTCACATACTAATAGTAGTGATTAATGCAAAATCAAGAGAGGATTATGAAGATATTAGGGAGAGATTAGTAAGAAATTTGGAAGAGATTAAGAAAATAAGGAGAATGGTTGAGAGAATATAGTAGATGAAGAAGAGAGATTGAGTGATTGTGTGAGGATTGAGTGAAAATGGCATTGGTATTTATAGGGGGAGGGGAAAAATTAGTTTGACCAAAAAGTCCTTGAAATTTAGTTGTTGGGAGGGGCAAAAATGAAATTTTGGGGGCTGAAATGGAGCAGAAAGCTGTTGGAGGGCCTGCTGTGTAATTAGCCCTTTTTTTAAAAAAAATTTCTGCAGGTTAACGTTATATGGGGGAGGATGGGGACATCATTATGGGTGAAGGAATGGTTAGGGGGGGGCCGAGGGAGCCGTTGCGGTGCATCGGCAGGGTCAGGGCAGTCCGGTTCCGTTGTGGCTTTTTCCGTCCATTAGGTCGGCGGTCCGGGTTGGGCGGTTTCGTGTTTTGACTGGTCCGGGCCGGTCTTTTTTGCGTCTCCCTCCTCCTATTGGGCCCATATTCGGCCCATAAAATTGTGGGCCTCTTGCGGGGCAGGGCGGGGCGGGTTTGACCGCGGGGCGGTCCCGATTCGGTCCGGGCCAACCCGGCCCACGTCCCACCTCTACTAGCAAGTTGAAGCTTCATATCTCTCAATCTTTTTCTTTCCAATTTGCCTAATATTAGCCAAGTTTTTGTATCTTGGATTAGGCTTCCATTTTTAGTTAATCAATGAAGTTGGACCTTAGGATCTTCAACTTAAGTTTCTTTCTTTTGGCTTAAAACTTTATTCATTCTTTCTTTCGGCTTGAAACTTCATTCTTTCTCAACCCTTTATTTTTATTCTGACTATGGTAAACACAATGTACTCCTATTTTCCCAAAAATCCCACTCTTTGGCCATTTGTCTTTTTCATCATTATCACTTAGTACTTCTAATTCATTACCTTCTGATTCTTGTTCTTTTTTTTTTTCTTACACCTTCTTTTGAATCGATTTTGGTTTTGAAAGCACTGCTACTTGTGGAGGGAACCATGATGATGTTTCAATAAACACCATATTTAATACTTATTAGTATTTTCCTCTAGTTATCATAGCCCATAGTTTTGCATCCTATGACCTTCCAATCAAATTTACTATGCAAATGATCCAACATGAACATGTAGCATATACAATTGAATACTTGAAAGTAAGTCACTATAGGCTTTAACTTGCATAACTTTTCAAATGGGGACATAAAGCCCAACCTTGCTTGCAATAATCTATTTGTCACATGTGTTATGGTCTTCATGTACTTAGCCCAAAACCTTGGAGGAACATTCTTGGTGTGTAATATACTTCTACAAATCTCTACCAAGTGTTTTTTTCTTTCTTTCGGCTACTTCATTCTATTGTAGTGTACTCGGAAAGGTCAATTGTCTCCGTATCATACAATACTATATGAACTCTGTGAACTTCTTGGATGTATACTCTCTTCCATTATTGACATGTAGATATTGTATTTTTCTTCCCACTTCTCTTTTTACCTCATCTTTTAAATTTCTCTAAATCTTCTGATTTTTTGTTCATAAAATCAATACATACGCAACTTGAAAAGTAATCTAAAAAGGTGATCATGTATCGTATCCCGCCAGTGGATAGTTGTTTGCATAGAGTAAATATGTCTGAGTGGGCCTAGTTCAACAACATTTTCACTTGGAACTTTGACTCTTTGGATGATAGATGATGTGCTTTTCCATACTAGCATCTTACTTCTAAATATGAAAGTCATTTGAGCATAGACTTCACCATCATCACTTTCAGCTTCTTGTAACTTACATGCCCTAGCGAGGATGCCACAAATTTACCATTTTGTTCTTCCTAGTCTTGTCTATGTAGCCTTCTCTGCAGAAATTAAATAGATAAATTGTAAATGGTGCCCCCCCCCATGATCTAATTATCTAACATCTTCAACTTCCTATAGACCTTCACATCATTGTGTCTAAAAACTACATAGTTGCCTATAAATGTCAATTGTGATACTAATATTAAATTCCTCCTTATTCCACGTACATAGTGCACTCATTTCAAGTGCAATTCTTTAGCATTATGTCATGGTGTAATAGCTATGCTTCCTATGTGGGTAATCAATAGTCGACTGTTATTAGTTGTTACCATGGCATGGTTACCCTTGTAGTCAAACAAGCTTACCAACTTGTCCTTATCTTCTATTATGTGATTGGAGCAACTTGAATCTATAATCCAATCATCTTTGAAGTTAATCAGTTTATCATTAACCAAGATTTGTGCTTGTTCCTCCTTTTTGTTTATCGTAAGAAGCTAGCTGTAAGCTTTTGATTTTTTTAATCTTCTTTTTTATCTCATTTTCTCTAATGGAGGTTGTAACATTTCCTTCAACTCACTTGAGTTGACAATCACAAGCAAAGTGACATTTCTTGTAACAATTATAGCATATACCATATCTCCTTTTCCACCTTTGCTTCTCACGAGCCTCATCTCACGCCTCTTTTCAAATTCACGGTGTCCCGATTGAATGTGAGCTTCATTCTTTTTTTCTTTTTTTTGTTCGTTATTCTTTTTTGTATTGAAGAGTGTAATATTCTCTTTCTTGATTGTAACCTTTGTCATATGCCTATCTAGGTCCTGCCCATTAGCTATCACATTCTCCAACTTTGATAAAGTTGGTTATTTGACCATACACGAGCCGATACAATGAGACCCTTGAATTCTGATCTCAACCCGTGAATGATAATCCTCTACATTCTAGCTTCACTAAATTTATTCTCAGGATCTAACTTCAATATCTAGTAATAAATGAATTTGACTTTTGTGAAATATTGACTTATAGTTAAATCTTATTGCGTAATGAAGAAAAGCTCATTCTTCATTCTTTGTAACTTCTCATTGTTTGTCTTTGTGAACACAATGGAAAGGGTGTCCCAAGCTTTCTTGGGTGTCACTGTGTTTTTGATTTATTGTAGGAAATCATCCTCGACTAATAACACATAGATTTATTTCCTGACTTTAACCTTCTATTAACTCAAGGCCATCATATCTTTGAGTTGTGTGACACTTTAGCTTTCTATGATATCCCATATATCTTGTGCATTCAAGTAAAAGCAGGCATGAGTACTCCAACTTTGATAGTTGTTACTATTTAATTTTTCAAGGCTATTTACAAAGTTGCCAAGATCTGTTATTGGTCCCTAAGCAACTTGAATAGTCTCAGATTGTTCACTGGTAGAGTTTCCTTTTTAATAGGTTCTTAACCTTTTTCTTTGTCTCTAATAGTTCTTGACTACCACTTTCGGTAATTGTCCATGTACTCGGTACATGATCATTTGACAAGCTCTTTGTGTACTGCAACACTTGTTACACTAACTCTAGTAGAACCCCCTCATGCATGGCGTACAAACATACCCACTTTGATGCCAAATGAAAGGAATAAAAAATCAAGCTTTCTTTTATTTTTTACATGGTATATTATAGACACTAATATTACAGGTTGTATTATCTTATACACTGCAAGCATTCACACACACACACACATCATTTGCTGGCCACTTATTAATAAAACAATATATAGCTACTTATAGAATTTCAGTTAAACACAATAAACAATAGTTGGATGTTTCTTCTATGAAGACTAGTAGAGCTAACTTGATGCTTCTAAAGTCTTGGCTGTTTTCAACTATTCAAACTAGCTAAAAATATCTCACATGATGATTTAGAACCTTCATCATTGCCCTTCAAAGTCAATGCTAGTTCCTAAATCCTCATTTTCTTGGTCTCCATTTTAAAAAATATGTTGTTGGAATCAAGGTTGTCAAAATTATGATCCTGATCGTAAGATCGCGTGATCCTACAATCCTGATCGAACAAACCTATCCAACTCACAATAGGATCTCTAACAGCCTGGGATCGTTTAGGATCGCTTGTAGAATCGTAAAATCGGTAGGATCGTTAGATCCCACCGATCCTAAGTGATATTAATTTATGTTGGGTTTAGGCTTAATTTGGCCCAAATTATAAAATCTGGGGGTGATAAGAAACGGGCTACCATTACAGTGGGTTGCTCTGTAGAGCCCAAATTAAAAAATAAAAGGCAAAAACTTAATTATACATTCACGACCAGACTAGACATTGTTTGTTCAAGCCTTCAGAGTTCAGATGCATTGGTTTTTGCTCATTTACAGATGTGAACTCTTCTCCGCCAAGCGTGCTTCATGGTGGCACTCCAGGCAGTTGCGCTTCAGGCAACTCTCCTCTCTGCTAGGTGACGTTCCCGATAGTCGCTATAAGGGTTTTATTTCATCACTCGCCTTGTTCTGTCTCCCAGCCGTGCTTCTCCATCGCTCTCCCTCTCCGCAGAAATTGTGGGTAATTGTGAGCTTGTTTTCATCAATTAGAAGGTGCATTAAGCTGCAACTAAAGGATTGAGGTTAGAATATGATAAATTTCTAATTTATTGGTTTAACTTATGTGTTGAACTTGAACAATTTGTTCGTTAATTAAAAATTCAATTAATGCTATATTTTTTTTTCATGAAATATGCTCATGTTGATGATTTTGTTGGAAATCATGAAATATGCACATGCTATTATTAGTAGAAAGTTTGCTGAGTAGCTGCGACTTCTGAGAGTCTGAGACCGTTTCTGGTTTTGTGTTATTGAAAGATGTTTATGCTATTATTAATATAAATATGATGTTTCCCTGCACTATTAATAATCTAATACAAAATTATATTCTTTTAAAAAATAATATGCAGTTTCTGATTGATCTTACTTGTTGCCTTCAACCATGGAAAGTAGAAAGTAGTAGTGCATTTACAGCCAGTTCTGTTAAAAAACTTAGAAAAAATGCAGCTGGTAGTAGAACTGATCATGGGTAAAAGCATGGTATAGAAGTTGGTTTAAGAAAAGTAAAATGTAAATACTGTGAGATAGAATTCACTGGTGGAATATTTAGATTTAAGCATCACTTGGCTTAAACGAGTAACAATGTTGGACCTTGTTTGAAGGTTCATAATGATGTTAGGATCAAGTTTATTAGGATATTGGAAAGTCAAGATGAATTGTCTGATAAGAAAAGAAGAAACATATTGTCAATTGAAGAAGGAGTAGACAATGAGAGTTTAGGAATTGACAATAGTAATGGCAGAAATTTGGATAGATTTGTTTTGAAAAAGGGTAAGGTTCAAAGTAAGACATTGAATGCCATGTTTAAAAAGGAGAAACAAGATAAAGTTTGCTAACAAATTTGTAGATTTTTTTACTCTAATGCTATTTCATTTAACTGTGTAAAAAATCCTGAGTTTGAAAAAATGATCAAAATGGTGGGTCAATATGGAAGAGACCTTAAGCCACCTTTTTACCATGAACTTATAGTTACTTTTCTGAAAAAGGAAGTTGAAAGCACCATGTTGCTTCTTGAGGAATATAAAAATGAGTGGAAAAAAAACAAGTTGTTTGATAATGAGTGATGGATGAAATGATAGGAAAAATCAGTCGATTTACAATTTTCTGGTGAATAGCCCAAAAAGGACTGTTTTCTCATCATCAATTAATACATCAGATATTAGCAAGACAGTTAAAAAAGTCTTTAAAATGTTGGTTAATATTGTGGAGACAGTTGGTGAAGAAATGTTGTCCAAGTTGTGACTAATAATGCTGCCAATTATAAGGCTGCTGGAGAGATGTTGATGGTAAAAAGAAAAAAGCTTTTTGCATTGATTTGATGTTGGAGGACTTTGAAAAAAATTTGAAGAACATAAGGTGACTATAGCAAATAGTAGAAAAATAACTAGTTTCATATGTAATAGGACATAATTGATTACTTTGATGAAAGAATTTACTAAGGGGAAAGAACTTATAAGGCCATGAATCATTAGATTTGCCACTGTTTATCTCACTCTTGCTCGATTGCAAGAGCAAAAAGGTGCATTGATCTCTATGTTTTCATCTGAGAAATGATTGATCAGTAATTTTGCAAAATTTGAGCAAGGAAAGAAGGTGGGGGATATTATTCTAGACACATCAGGATTTTGGGCTGCAGTTACAAAGTGTCTTAAGGTTGCAGTCCCCTTAGTTAAGGTTCTTCTAATGATTGCTTCATATTCTAAACCTGCTATGGGCTTCATCTACAATGCCATGGATTGCACAAAAGAAGAAATCAAGGCTAACTTTAACAATGTTCAATTAAGGTACTTTTTAATGTATAGAATTTTTATTGTACAGTAACACTAAGTTGTTCATATTTTCATGTTAGAAGTTGAATGTTACAAGTTCATATGTTTTAATTAAGTAAATTTCATGCAATTTTTTTTTCTTATTTTAACCTTTAGGTCTCAGCCTATATTTGAAATTATTAATGAAAGATGGCAAAATCAACTACATAGGCCACTCCATGCAGTTGCTTATTTCCTTAATCCCCAAATGC